>CAKAOH010036446.1:0-63081 GCA_916701665.1 Sebastiscus tertius | reverse complement strand
GAGGTTTCCCGTGTCTTGTGAAGTGACGGGGCTCCGCAGAGAGAAACGTTATCGTCTCTGACCGGGTGCCGGTGTCTCCCTGCGGGCGCAGTCGGGAGACGGTAACGTTTCTCTTCCTGCTTCAGCCACCGGCACCGACCCGTTTTTGCTGAAGCAGGAAAAGCCAACACTAGTATCAGCAGTGATTCATGGAGAGACCTTCGCCTGGTCAGCTAACATTACTGCCAAGCAGCTGAAATATAGAGTGATATTATGGTTTTAGCTGACGTGTGTTGCCTCACTGTTTTGAGTGATGCTCGTTCATATCTATTTAGAGCGAGCAAGCGCGAGCCCAGCGCTGACTTTCGTTGACTTAACGGCCACAAGCGTCGCTGTTAACAAGCATTTCTGATTCTTACAAACAGTCCCTTTAAAGTTCCTCTAAATAACAGTAATTTAAAATGGGTATGGTCTGTGTTCAGCAGCTTAACAGCAGAAAGGATAAAGGACTTGGAGTAACGATTTGTTCTCCACGGCACATTAGGCACATTATAACGTCGGCCTGAAGGCATCAGAGAGAATTCAGCTGAAAGAATGTGATCTGGTTGGCTGATATTTTTTTTTGCTTTCTCAGCCACCTGTTTCTCCCAAATTGTGCCCAAGTCCTTCTGCTGAACTCCAATAATCTTGGAGCACACTTTGACTATACTATTTAGACTGTTCTTGTCCTTCACAGACATGCAGTTAAACCAGCAGGTAAAAGAAAAGGTTAAAAGGCTTTCAATAAAAGAATAGTAAAAGTTACATAAGATCATATCACAGACATTAAAAGAATTTAGCTGCATTAAATGAATCCTTTGTTGACCCTGTTTGACAATCAATTCAGTGTTAACATCAAATTTGAGCTTTGAGTCAAACATAGTGTCAAGATATTTGTAGGAGTCAACAATTTCAACGTTCTTATTATGAATGATGCTCGCTTTTGGTATGTCATTATTCTGCCTAAAATCAATGATTACCTCCTTGGTTTGTGATACGTTAAGATCCAAGAAATTATCATCGCATCATTCTACAAAAGCAGGTAAGGCCTGACCATGGTCTGAGTCTTGGCCCTGAAGAAGACTCAGGAGGGCAGTATCATCAGAGAACTTTACAATACAACTGCCTTCCTGTGACGTTCTGTAGCTGTCTGTGTACATTATAAAAAGTAAAGGAGACGGGACACAACCCTGGGGTGAGCCTGTACTTGAAAGTATGGTGCTGGATGATCAAACGTCAAATGTGACAATTTTGAAGACCGTTAATTGTGTTTTTATTTGGTTTACAACGCATATTACATTCATGTACACAGGAGTAATGAGCTGGCTTTCTGATTAATGAATGAGAATATCTGTAGAGGTCAATTTTCGATAAGATTTAGGGGAACCAAATTATGGAGTATAGCTTTTCACATCTATCAATAAACTGTTCATCTGTAAAATGTTTCAAAAGTCGCTTAAAGGGTCATTTAATTGCTGTCTTGTCATTGCTTTTCCCCATGTTGTCCATGTATCTGTTTTTATGTTTTTTATTTGTTCCCACTCACAATGTTGTTTGAAGAAGTCTTTATAGATATTTAAATCAATATCCTCCTCACAAACACTAACCATACACTTCCATGCAACACACACACACACACTTGTCTTTTTTTAAATATTTACTGTATTTTTATTATTATATATATCTTGTCCTAATCGTTTTGTTATTACTATTATGTAATCATATTATTTTTTATATTAATCTTGTCTCTGGGTGGAGGCTTCAGATAAGCCCAGTGTTTTTTTTGTTGTTTTTTTTTTATGTTGTATAGTCTTAAATTGTGCAAAACAAATAAACAAACAAACAAAATCTGAAAACATAACATTACAGGCAGCTATTTTGATCACCGCCTTTCTTTTTTAATGACTAAGATGCATTCTGGAAAAAAAAAATACATTGTGAGAGGTAGACTTTTAAATGAAGGAGGCAACATAAACACATCTGCAGCAAAGGTACACCTAGTTCCTTTAACACTAATCTCTATAAACAGATTCTGCATTCATGTGCTTATCCGTCATCAGACCGAAAGCCAATGGGTTCAACATGTTCATGTTGGAACAGTTTGTGCCTCCACTGCTGTTCTTGTATGAGTATGAACAACTCTACATAGATCCTGTTCAAATAATTATTTTAGAGAGATAACAATGATGTCTTTGACCTAAATGACTTATTTCTCTATTTGGAGAAAAGTTGCAGTCTAGATGCAGTGATGAAGAGGGAACATGATGATTGACTGCCATGTTCATGTTGCTTTGATGCCATTCCTGATTGTGTGTACTCAACACTTATCATCCACTTTCAATAAATAACGGTGACAAAAAAATCCAAGTTCCTGCATAAATTGTACATCTCACTCTATTTTATATCTGCGTCAGGAAACACCGGTGTCTAAGGTATGATGTTACATGATAATGATGACTTAATAAATAGACATGAATAATATGCATAACATATGAATAAATTAAGATAAAAAACACAGTTTTGGCCAGTCACAGCTTTCTTCGCTACATTATTTCTTCTTCTTCTCCTGAGTGGCATCGAACCATGAGTCTAACAGTTTTTTCATGTAATATAACTGCCAGGCGTGCACTTGAACAGCAACCACCATGATGAGATACATAACAGTCACTGCAGAGAAGCCAAAAATGAAGCGGTAGGCCTTTCCATGGCGGTAGAGCTGCTGCGCTACAGGAAACATCTCCATTCCACCATAAATGAGAGGTGCTATAGAGAACAGCCCTCCACTGATCATTGATAAGACCAGGTAACTGATGTTGTTCTTTGGCAGTGACAGGCTGCTGAAGAGCAGAGGGAGGAGGCTGAGCAGGTAGGGGTACTCCCACTGGTACGGCATGGACACTGTGTCATGTGACAGCAGGTTCAAGTGGCTGACAGTCACCTGTGCTGCCACCAGCAGCCAGAGGAGAAGGTGAACCAGGTTTAACTTCCGCATCTCCGACTTCATGGCAGCACTGTAAAACAGATAAGAGATAAACAAGGTGGTCCTCGCTGATACTGTTGCTATTCAGAGATAACATTCATATTTATTGACCAATATCACAAATAAATAAAAGCTACTTGCCTCATTTGGTATTGTGGGGCCCCCCTCTCTCTGTGTTTGAAGTCACTTCCATTGGTACCAGCAGCTCTGAGACCTACGCGTGATGTCATGTTGAGGGAAAACTACTGATACACAAAACAAATTCTATTTCAGAAGCCGAAAATTGACCCAACAAGGACTACAACTACCTATTATGTTAATTACTTTATCATTTAACGAAGGAGATGATGATGATGAGAGGATTTGATATCAGATTGTTACTGATATACGAACTATCACTGATCTAGTATTTTTTAAATCTAAGCTCAAGACTTTTTTTATTTAGATTGGCTTTTAATACCTAGTAGCCCGGTGACATTTTTCCTGTGCTTTTTATGTACCTTTTTATGATTTTATGATATGTTGTGTTTTTATTCCTGTTATTTCTTGATGTTAATGTAAAGCACTTTGGGTACCTTTTGGTTATTGTAAAGGGCTATACAAATAAATGTTGGTTGATTGATTGATCATTTGGTCTATAATATGTTTGAAAATAGTGAAAAATGCCCATCCCAATTTAGTAAAATCCCAAGGTGATGTCTTCTTGTTTGGCAGTAGTCCAAAGCCCAAAAATATATATACAAAGATGTTTACTATCACATAAGACAGAGAAAAGCAGCAAATCCTCACAACTGGAAGCTGGGACTATGTAATGTTTGGACTTTTTGCTTGAAAAATACAACATTTAATCAATTATTTAAAAAAAAAAAAAAGTTGCTATTTTCTTTCTTTTGAATGATTAACTGATCAATCAACTAGTCTATTTGTTTTAGCTCTAGACAACATTTGTCCCTTTCAGCCTGCTCATATATCATATTACAGTGTGACAATGGATCCAAGGGGCAGGTGTAACAACACAACAATATGCTCTCAGAGGGGAGAGAAAATCAAGGAAATAATGTCATGAAATCAACCTTAACAAGTGAGACCGTTTTCTAATTCTGATACCAACTATTTAAAATAGGAAAATAAGTAATTTTAGGCAGAATAGTTGAAGCAGGCTAGCAGGCGTTAGCTGCGTTGCTAGTTAACCTAATTCAGCATCACCTGCTGTAACACAGATCACGTCATAATTACGTACTGCATGTTGGAGCTGGCGTCGTTTTATTATTAGCAATTACAACAGAGTATGAAACCATGTGAAATATCGACAGCTAACAGTCCTTACCGCTGCGTATTTCCGTAGCTGAGCTCGACGTTTAAATCTGTACCAACAACAAAAGATGTGACAGATGTTGAGAAACCGCTCTGCGCATGCGTCGACAGAAAGACCTCCCACCGCAGCATCAGCATCTTCTTACAGCACACAGCCATCTGTTACCATGACGCCCATTCACAATAATGTGAGCTGGAAGTGATACCTTTATCACATCAGTTGATATTGTGCTTCAGGGGTGCATTTCCCCTAGAATCATATTCCCAATTAGGTCTGCACATTTATCCAGCTTTGCTCCTGAGAGATAGATGGATAAATAGATAGAGAGATAGATAGAGAGATAGATAGACAGATGGATAGATAGTAACTTTATTGATCCCGAGGGAAATTCAAGCTTCCAGCATCACAGTTCCATAGTGCAAAAACATATTAGTAAAAAGGCAGTAAAAAAATAGCAGTGCAAAGTACAAAAAATATATCAGATATAAAAATACAAGGAGATGAAGAAAACTGTTAAAACTGAATATAGTGCAGGGTAACAGCTGTGATACACGACTATTAAAAAAGTGAATATAGTGCAGAATAGACTGTTAAAAATTAGTATAGCGCAGGGTAACTCCAGTAGCTTAGTCTATGAAAGTGCACTGTGTGCATTATTATCTGCCCTGCAGACCGTCCTCCTTTGTCCCCAAGGATGTTAAATGATCCCAGCCTCCTCAGGAAGTACAGTCTGCTTTGGCCCTTCCTGTAGAGGTGGTCAGTGATAATTGTCCACTCCAGTTTGTTGTCCAGCTGCAGCCTGAGGTACTTGTAGGATGATAATGACCCCAGTTGGCCATAACTTGGGAATCTTACACTGCTTGTCCTGAAACTTGTTTTGCAAAAACGATGGCTTTCCTTGAATTTAAAATTAGTTATTACCTTATGAATGATAACATGTTCATGCTCCTGGTTTAGAATAAATAGGTATGGAAACTGGAGCCTTAATTGAATCGATTTTTGAATCGTATCATGTTCAAGATTCAAGATTCAAGATTCAAGATGTTTATTGGCATGCCAGTTATTCTTGTACAATCGTGTGAAATGCTTTTTGCTGGGAAGCTCCATTCCGTCGTATGAATTATTTATTTAAAAGTCTGATGGCCTGGGGGAAAAAAACTGTTCCTCAGTCTGCTGGTGTGAGTCCTGGGGGTCCTGTATCTTCTACCAGAGGGTAGGAGGGAGAACAGGCTGTTGTGGGGGTGTGTGTTGTCCTTAATGACCCTCAGTGACTTCCTGAGGCACCGGTCGGTGTACAGCTCCTTTTCCTGTTTTTGTATTTTATGAATATCTTTAAAAAGCATGGGATAGGAGAAGAAAAGTAACATACGATAGAAAAAAATCCTCAGACTTTTACATGCCTGTTTGTCATGATTTGATTTGTGTATGTGTCTTGTGCTTAGGAGGCTGTGATGGCATATCTGTGAATGTTTATTTGTTGTATTTCCATTGTGGGATATGTTCTGGAGCATTATTTGTGGGAGGTTCATGTTCACGATTATGTCTGGATGCTGTTTATGTTTATGTTTGGATGATGCTGGTGTATTGTGCTGTTAGATGATGGTGGGCTAACATGCTGGAATGTTTGACTTCTTGTTAGTTAATGTGTCTGAATAATCCCATCAGGGATGGCTTATGTGAATGACCAGATATGAAAATAAACTATTCATTAATTCATTAATTCATTAATTCATTCATGATTAGCATGATGACTAGCATTCATAGATCAAAGTTACCAACCAAACAGGTGTATTATCACATATTTTGTCCTTGATATGGCCTAACCAATCAGGCATAGAGCTAAAGTTTTAAAGCTAGCAGACAGATCATCTAACGTCTTGCATGTTGTCTTGTACCTTTATGTACTTTATGTATAATGTTGCTGTTATCCTCTCTTGCAGAGTGAAACATCATCAACCAGCCAGGTAACTTTAAGGTGATGAAATCACACTCTAAGTGTCAATAAGGACAGGAATGATATTTTTCGGTAACTGGTCTTTCTTACAGTTTATCATGAATGATATTCCCCACTGTGTATTTAACCACACAGTTTTCAGTTGATACATCCGCTTCACGCAAATGGGTTTGTTTTGCTTTCTGTGAGCTTAGAAATAGAGATGTCAACAATATTTTTTTTTTAATTAAACAATTTTTATTTAGAAAAAACAACATGGACAATAATAACAAATATGAAACATTAAGACATAAAATCTTTGGTTACAACGACAATACTAGCACCATGGTTGAAAGGAGAAATATACATTAATTTTCCTTTAAAAGTTGACGTCTGTATGTCCTTGTCATTGCATGTAGGTGATCAGCACATAAAATAATAAATTATTGGCATAACTGTTGTTATGAATTGCTGTGACATTCAATACTTGCTTTGAGTCTCACCAAGGATGCTCTGGAAATTAATTTGTTTTTCTCACTTAAAAAAAAAAGATTCACACCAGAGTGACTGGATGACGACCAGGTCCCACTGTTCATGTGTTTCATTTCAAAAGAACATTTCATAATTTGTTTTCCAAATAAGACACCCTGTTATGAATAATTAAATGCCATTACAACTAAAAATGGATTAAGCTTACAAAACAGTTACAGAATACAATTTCTAAAATGATTTTTCTTTGAAATGAAGCTAAATGCAGAGTCATTAGATCAAATCCTCAGATAGATTTATTTGACTGAAACTCTGCTTAATCCCTGTTTAGTATTATATTGTAGTTACAACTATACATGTTCAAAGGCAGGGACTGTGCTTTATGATACTTACCACATGTCACTTATACTAACACTATATGGTTAAGTTAGTGACACAGAGATGCTGTATAGTGTGGACTTTTCTGTGTATTGTGGTGTAATGCAATATGGAGTGGTTTTCATATTTCAGGGCATTTGTTTGACCTTTGCATTTTTGCACAAAAAAACATTTCTTTACACCTATAAACCTATAAGCAAACATTAAACATAAAATTAATATCACATTCTTACTTTTTGAATCTCACTCATGGGAGCAATTGTCAGTGAGCAACATATATCATGCGTGTGATTATCTATTTTTTGACCCACTCATTTTTTGTGCTCCTACAAGTAAGCACATTAATTGCCATATAGTTCACCACCAATACCAGTTGACCCTAGTATACATAAGGCCATCACAAGTCATTTAGGTTGCTCCCACACTGTATTTTGCAATTTTTTTTTGGTAATCCACGTGGGAGCTTGAGAGATGTATCCATTGGAAATCAGTGTATACAATTAATCTTTACCCAAAATTCGTTAATTTGCAGGTTCCACGACCAGAAATGTGTTTACCTCTAAAACATGCATAAACTGTTGTAATGCAAACCTTTCAATGCATTGTCATTCTCAAGAGGTCATTTTATATGCTTGCCATTATCAATAGAAAGACAAAAACTGTATTCATACAAATGTATACATGCAAAAATATAAATTTCCTACCGAAAAGACTATGCCTTCATGATTTCTACTGTATTTCACATTCTTCACCACATGGGGTAGCTGCCAGTTTTGAAGAGGTGCAGGAACAAAATGTTGCTTTGTGTAACCAGAATTGTACGGTTTGTTTTATCTTCCTTTGCATACACTTCACATGTTCCCTTCATATGTTTGTACAAATTACACTCTTATTATCGGATTTTGGCATTCGTCTGTATGTAAATACATCTGCAGCCATCTTTGAGGTGTTCTTTGAATGCCTTTTTATACATTCTTTTATATCTTCAAAGCTGTGAAAGAAAACATCTTTGCTCCCCAATTACGCGGTTATAAGGCTATACAGTATCAAAGCTGCTGTACATACAGACCGTCTTCTTCCTCTCATCGCTGCTCAGCTTAAGGTGGTTTATGATCATGTTTTATATTATACAAAAATATGCTCCCACTTTGTTCTCACTGAAGCCTTTCTCTCCCTGCAGGTTGTGATTTTACATCGGATATAACAAATACCCAGAAAAGGAGGAGTGCACATACTGCCCAGCGTAAAGTCCTGAGGCCTGATCTGAGGGCAGCTGAATGTACACAGTGTCCCCAGGTTGTAGAGGTAGTACTGCGCTCCCTGATGCTTGATCGAGGATACCCTTTTTGTATTCATCATAGGTATACATCACTGGCTCATTGTTCCTCATCAAAGCCACCCACACATTAGCTCCTTTGCAATGAACGTGGTAGGCAAAGTAATAAATGCCAGGCATGTCACAGGTGAAGATTCCTGTTTCGGGGTTGTAGTTTTGGCGACCATTGTACAAGAGCTTGTCAAAGACGACAGGAGTACCCACAGGTGGAAAGGGAGTTGTTACTACAGCTGTGAATGCTGGCATTTCCAACCCACTGGCACCCATTACTTCAGCCCCATTGCCTCCATACTTGCCCTTCTTACCATAACCACCAGCCTTAACACCATCTAGTCCAGGGCCCATCTCAGAGAGCACTCCTGCCATATCGGGAGACAGACCAGACGGTCCGGGTAGGCCTGGTGGTCCAGGAGGGCCAGGCTGACCTGGCTGTCCAGGGGTTCCTGATGAGCCCTCTTTCCCTGGGGGTCCTATGGGTCCTGGAAGACCTGGATTTCCTTCACCTGTAATGCCTGGTGCACCAGGTAGACCTCTATCTCCTTTTGGCCCCAGAAGACCAGGAGGCCCGATTGGTCCTGCGGTGCCATCCATTCCAGGGATTCCTTTAGGACCTTGAGGTCCCACTTCACCAGGTAATCCACTTTGTCCTTTTGGCCCGGGAAGTCCTGAAGAACCAGGAGTACCAGGTAGACCTTTATGTCCACCGTCTCCTTTGGCACCACTCGGTCCTGCTGGACCTCTTGGTCCTGGCTCTCCACCCTCTCCTGGCAGACCATCCTTACCAGGTATACCAGAGGCACCAGGGTCACCCTTGGCTCCATCAAGCCCTTTAGGTCCTCCTTCTCCACAGTCTCCTTTAGGACCAGGTGCACCTAAACCTCCTGGGGTTCCCATGGGGCCTGGAGGACCTGATGGACCATTTGGTCCAGGGGGTCCAAGCATACCAGGTAGTCCTCCGTGGCCCTTGTCACCTTTTGGTCCTGGAAGTCCAGGTGGTCCACCCATACCTTTATCACCTTTTGGTCCTGTGAGTCCTGGTTTACCAAATCCAGGAAGTCCAGGCTTTCCTGGCAAACCTGGTGGTCCTGGATGACCTTTCCCACCTGGCATGCCTGGCTGTCCTGGCAGGCCATTTTGACCGGGCTTTCCTTGGCCAGGTAGACCTGGTGGGCCAGGCTGTCCTCCTTCACCAGGTGGCCCAGCTGTTCCTAGCTCTCCAGGATGTCCTTTCTCTCCTGGTGGTCCATGTGGCCCTGTGGCCCCATTCAACCCAGGTTTTCCAAAACCAGGCAGGCCTCTTGGGCCAGCAGGTCCTTGGGGCCCTGGGAGCCCTTTGTGACCAGGTTGTCCTGGCTGGCCCATCCCTTTGTCTCCTTTGGGTCCAGGTAATCCTGGTAGTCCTGGCAGACCTTTGTGACCTGGCTCTCCTTTGGACCCTGGTTGGCCTGGTAATCCTCCTGCCCCTGGTTTACCTATTCCTGGTAGCCCAGGCGGTCCTGGGGGACCCTGAGGCCCTGGCTGCCCAGCTGGCCCTTCTTCACCCCTAGGGCCCATTTCTCCTTGTGGCCCAGCCTCACCATTTCCTCCTGGCTTGCCTGGCAGTCCTGGTAAACCTGGTTTTCCCACTGCAGGCCCTCCTGGTGGACCAGGAGGTCCAGGTCGTCCCGCAGGTCCAGGCTGTCCATTCCCTGGAGGTCCAGGAGGTCCTGCAGGTCCATCTGGCCCAGGTGGCCCAGCTGGGCCTTGTTCTCCTTGGGGAATTCCCTCAGCACCACTAGGTATTGTCTGACCTGTGAGGAATTAGATAAATATTCAACCAGAAGTTATGAATTTGAAAATAAACAGACAAAAGTTTGATTATCAAGCGAGTGCCCACATGCTCATACAATCAACACTCAGTTGGGTTTAAAAACGCTTCCCATTGATATTTCTTCTCTGGCACTTAACAAATAACTATATTACTATATGCCATTAAAAATAAAGAAACTTTGTGCCCTTGTGTTTTAGCAGGTAATGTCACATGTGTTCAAGATGTGAATGTATGTTCTTGGAAGATTGTTGGTTACTGTTTGTTGAAAATGTTCACTTTCTCACCTTTGTCTTGGCCACCATTATAACCGGCCCCTTTACGAGCATTTTCTTTGCCCTTGTGCATGGGCATCTGGGGTAGCTCCTTCCTGTAGTGGGGATACTGCATATAGGGCATCTCTTTGCCAAGGTACTGTTGTTGGGGAAAGCCTTCTTTGCCCATGTGTTGCATGTGCTGCATCGGCTGGTATGGCTGAGGGTGTTGCTTGTGTCCGTAATATGCCGCAGCACTCACACAAGTAAGTACTGCAAGCTGTAGCAGTGTCAGGAAGAAGGGGAGGGGAGGCATGGCCGAGACCTGTATGGAAGGTAGAGAAGACAAGATATGAGGGAGGGATCTGTTTTTAAATCCTGTACATTAGTAAGTAGATCAAATATTGGTATGGTAGCAGTTTAGCAATTCTTGAAATATCATGAACCACCAAGTGTGTGAGACAAGTGGACAACCTCTTTTGCAAAAAAGCAGGCAGTGGGAGGTCACATTCTGTCTCCCTCTGCTGGATAACTACACAATTGTTCTCTTATCTCCGCCAGGAGATTATGAAACGACCTCTGGTGTTGCAGTGACCTATACTTTCTCAAAACACCTTTTATTGCCTGCTTGATTCTGCCATTGACTGCTGGCTGCTGACTTCTCATTCACTACTCTTAACCGCCCCCCACTGCCCCTGGCCGGTAGAGGCCGCAAGTGTGTTAACACAGCTGAGTGTGGTTTGGCTATCAGCTAACAGAACTACCAGCACACACACAGCTCAGTGCATCACCACAGCTCAGCCGCCTCTCAGCCACTGCTCTGCGCTGTGGCCAGAGATACAGTGACTGTGCGTTTTTATTGAGCATCAACGTCACGTTAACACGTGTATTGATGAAAAATAGACTTGAAGCCTAAATAAACGCTTCAAGGCATGGTTATGCTCGTGAGACGGAGCTGAGACACGTGCCTGCAAAGAGCCGGTGCAGACATCTGCATAAATTCCAATGAGAGGGTATCTGTTGTCTCAGATGAGAAAGTGAAAAACACATCTGATACACTTGCAGTCTAGATGGGGGGTTGGCCAATGTGGTTTGCATTCATTTAATCAAACATTACAGCTGTGGTCATTACAGACACACAGTGTTATATCGTCATAGACTAGAATGGGAAAGTTGTCCATTTCTTTTCCTGCTCAACTTTGGAATAAATGGGCTGGTTAAGTGTAGACCATTTGCAATTAACCGAAGTTGCCATTTCTGCCAACTTGAATATTTATGCTATTATTCTAACCACTACCACTACCATAAATATTATCACCTACTGAAAACTGTTAAACAATTTCCATGAAACAAAACTGTTGTTAACAAAATGTCAACAACAACAGCAACAAAAGTAAATATGGCAAAGATTCAATATCACAACTGGCAGGGCTCAAACTGTTTCAATCTAATTTATTTTGGACTGAACTATGCAGACATTTCCTGTATATTTCTACTAAGGAAAAGTTTAACAATCACATGGATTTGAATATAAATGGCCCAAAGGGAGTTCTTCAAAGTCCTTCTTTCAGAATAGGATTTTGGAAAGTTTTCTTCTATGGAATAACCTCTCATTTTGGCTGAGCCTTAGCTGAAATTGTAAATGTATATATGTAAGCTGTTATATTAAATCTGACATTAAAAATACACACAAGACAAATGCCAATGTGTCACTCTCAAAGGCTAGGCGGGGATAAACTGCATTTATTATAGTTGTCCACAAGAGGGAACTATACTAAATGTCACACAAAATATTCTTTTCAATATCCCCTGATGTCCATATGTTGCGCTAAAACTTTGCCTGTAAGCAAATTTGATGTGAAAATGTGATGCCTAGGGGCAACTGGCTATAGATGATTGAATACCAGTGCCATAATTAATCAGTCCTACTGTCTGAGATGTGTGGTGGCAATAGAATGAGAACACTTGTATGAACATCCATTCATTGCCTGATACTCAAGCTTTTCCCCCCTCTTTTTACAAGTGTGTGAAGTATTTCTGCCACCTCCTAGTTAACTCACTGGTGTGAACACCACTCCTGCTGATATTAATAAGGCCATTCTTGTTGTTCCTACATTACTGCAACACATTCAGTCAGGTGTTTGACACAAAATTGACACAGGAAGGCGCACAGAGGATTTAGTTAGAAATATCTAAAGCCCCCTGCAGGTGCCTGCCAGAAGTACTAAACACCCGGTCTCCACCACCACCTGATGTCAGATGTCCGGTCCAACAAGTACATTTTTTAACAAATAAAGTTGCGCTCATTTCCATTATTTAACCCCAAAGCTTTCTGCTTTAAATGGTCAGTAACAGAGCGAGGCAAAGAGGTTTTCTTTGGCTCACCATAAGCTGTTGAGTGTCTACTTGTTTTATACAGTCATTCTTTACAAGTGCCATTTCCATCCCAGTTTCAGTCTACTCATATCCTGCCACTCATTTTTATTACAACTCATCTGTAGATTTTCTAATTCACATCCTAAACCACATCCTTAGTGTCCACTCCATCACTGGCTCTTTGGATCTTTTCCGCCATCTGACCTTTTCTCAGTCGACTGATGATTTTAACATGGCCGTGCCACTGTCTCCCCGATGAGAGCTGGCCTTTGAAAGAAGCCCACCTAGCTTTCGTGGCAACAGAGAGACAGACATGCCAAAGAGTCCAGAGGAATGCCGCCGTTTTTGAACTGGGACCTATTTTTGCCCGCTGGGTGGAAGCTGTGATTTGTTCCCAGTAATCAACAATGTGACTGTCTATACACAGAAGTGGAGGAAATGGACAAGCATAAAGTTGATCTCTGTGTGTAAGGTGTGACAACCTGAGCATCAAACATATTCTATTATATGTGCAACTTCCTAATGGATAATAGAAATATACTTAGTCTAAAGAGAGAAAGAGAACGATACTGATTTCTTATGAGAGATCCAAAAGATTGGTGCACATTTAAAGTGTATGTGAAGGACTGAGGAGGTTTCTGGCATCTAACACAGTCAGATAAAGTCTAAAACATGTATCATTAGTATATTGGTAAAGAATTGATTTCACTGATGTTTCTTTGCAAAGGGTGACACTGTATATACTTGTATGTACTGCCTGATGTAGGGTGTGTACCCTACATCAGGAAAGACCTGTAAGAGGTGGGGGCTGGTTGTTGGGGTTAGAAGAAAGAAGTGCATTGATCCTGAGACATTTGTCAGGTTAAAATATTCAGACACTCTTTTGCTAACAAATACTCAGAGTCAAGACGTCCAGCAAAAGCGTTTCAAGAGCCTGAAATGTTTTGAGGTTTTGTGAAAAGGTGCATGCCAGACACACTCGTTCTTCTTTGAACTCCTCTCATTGTGGCAAGGAAAAATATCATTAGGCAATTTTCAAAATAAGAAAAAAGAGCCTTGAACATTTCAAAAATATTTAATTTAAATGTGATTAACTAATAATGACAGAGAGGAAAAACCAGGAGTGCATTTTGACAAATTCTCTTGAAAGATCATTTTACAAAAATTTAACAGTCAGTTTGGTGGCATCTAGTGGTGCGGTTGCAGATTGCAACCAACTGAGTACTCCTCTATTCTTCCTTTCCAATAATTGGTAACGTGAGCTACTGAGTGCAAAACCATGGTAACGCTGCTTCCTTCGCTCAGAGGCCATCCTTACCATAATAACACTACTTTAGGAGCAACGGAAGTCAGACAGCGGCTGGCGGTACCACGGTTTTGCACTCTGCGGCTCACGTTACCGCAGAACTACTCGGAGAACTATGGTGGCCCTCAGGTAACATAAAAACGCAAAAGGCTCTCTCTAGAGCCAGTGTTTGGTTTGTCCATTCTGGACTACTGTAGAAACATGGCGGAGCAACATGGCGGACTCTGTGAAGAGGACCCGCTCCCTATGTAGATATAAAGGGCTCATATTAAGCTAACAAAAACACAATAATTCTTAGATTCAGGTGATTATACACTAATGAAAACATAGTTATGAATATTATATTCCATTTCTGTTACACACTGGCCCTTTAATATAAATATGCATCAGTGATGTATAACAATTCCCCTTATATGACCATTTATTTATATATACATAAAAAGGTTTAAGAAAATAAATAGGACACTTTTACTACCTTTTAGGAACGTCCCAGCACAGTGTCGGTATGTGTGTGTGTGTGTGTGTGTGTGTGCATGGGTGTTTTTAAAGGGTTGGAAATTTTCTGACAAAACATGTGACCATAGATCAGAGGCACCGTACAACGAGGGTCTGTTCAGTGTCACATAGCAACACCATGATGTTGTCATGGCGACCGCAGAGTGATGGAAACACCTCCTGTCTTTACCTGGTGTGCTTTTCTCCAACACATTATTCTACTTAGGTGTTGCCTGCAGAGTGACTTGTTCATACAACAGGGCCACTTTCAGACATCTGACACAAACATTAACCAGCAAATTTCCACGTTTTAACTGCAGGGTGCATTTATACCGAACAAAGTGACTATAAAGAAGTCTATTATACCAATTAAACTTATTTTAAAACGCTAGTGTCATCCCTATAGATGTCAGACATGAAGCCACATATAAATGTGCCACAGCTGTGAGAAGTCGTGATGGCGTGTTGTGAGCTGTTTCTCTCATTTGTGAGATTTACAGTTTAATTTTTCGCACGTTGGTGTAAAACAATCTGGCTCCCTCAATGATGACTTTCTGACAAGCAGTCATTTGTAACAGTGACTACACAGGAGCAGTGAGCATGTTCTACATTTTTCAGATGTCACCCATGTGTCATGCCGTTCACACACTCTCCATACAGGTTTGTTTATGAGGCAGGAAAAGACACACATGCACACATAGTGGGAAAATCTTAGACAAAAGAACAAACAAACACACACACCATCTTGTGCAATGGACACACATTTGTGCAATTATGGATCACAACTGGGATCATTTTTAAAAACAAGTTGAAACTGTTTCTGAAAACTTCATGAGTTAAAGGTGACCTTTTTTAATTTTACTAATGCTATTTTTGTAAATGCAATGTATCTTTGTATTGCACTATTTAATACTCCACAGCCCATATAGTGGCTCTGTGAGGCTATACTTAGGCACAGTGGTGCTTTGAGCTAACATGCTCACAATGACAATGTTAAAGGCACAGTGTGTAGGATTTGGTGGCATCTTGTGGTGTGGTTGCAGATTGCAACCAACTGAGTACCCCTCTGCTCACTCCTCCCTTTCAAGACTGCAGTAACGTGAGCCGCTGAGTGCAAAGCCGTGGTAACGTTATCCGTTTTGCTCAGAGGCCATCCTTACCACAATAACACTACTTTAGGAGCAACGGAAGTTAGACGGCGGCTGGCGATACCACGGTTTTGCGCTCTGCCGATCACGTTTTCACAGTTTCACAAGCGTGTCGGAAAACTATGGTGGCCTTCAGGTAACATAAAAACGTGAAAGGCTCTCTCTAGCAATATGGCGGACTCTGTGAAGAGGACCCACTCCCTATGTAGATATAAACGGCTCATTCTAAGGTAACAAAAACACAACAACTCTTATTTTCAGGTGATTATACACTAAAGAAAACATACTTATTAATATTATATTCCATTTCTGCCAATAGATCCCCCTAATTGTTACACACTGGCTAAAAAAGCCCATTTAGTATTGCACATTTGCTATGAATGCTATAATATAGAATATTCAGTAAACAGTATATTCTTATGTCTCTATATAAATAGTAAACAGTTAAATGGTTAAAAAAAAGTCAGCATAATTATTCATTTACTTTTTTCACACTTGGCAAATCCATCACCTTCAGTGAGTTATGTCAGTCAAATTTAAGCCAACACATTAACCACGAGACAACAGCCCAGAGGGACAAGGAGGTACAAATATCTGCGGTGCGAACTCTAATTTTTCAACATCTGCTGCCAAAATCATGTGTGGCTGGTCATACACCACTGAGCTCTCAGCATGTCCTGCCCGGCCCAGACAGTCTCAAAAATAAGCAAACCTCAAAGTCGTCTACCTTGTATGTAACATATGTGTATGTGTGTGCCTCTGTTTCCCCAACTTCTTCCAGATGTCCATCTTTTTTGACATTTTTACATAAACGAAACGCAGTAAATTGTCCATCAGGTGTGCGACATGAGTGGACTCGTGGGCATCATGTGTCTGTAAGATGTTGTTTTTGCTGAGTCAACCTTCGCCCAGCGGAAGCTGAGGTGTCGGCTACCGCGGTTTATACAAGCTGCGATCTCCAGAATCTCATTAAAACCGCAGCAGCTGTGCAACCGCCTGAACAAAAAGAATAAGACCATCATATCTACAGCATGTGGGAATGAACCTCAGCTTCCTCATACTTCTGATTTACCATTACATGCTAGGAGGGAACATGAAAAACAGAAATTTACATTAGGAAGCCTCAAACAGGATGGAGGAATTTTCTCAAATGGGTTCATTGCAAAATGTCAAACTACAAATCTTTCAAAAACTGTATTAGTGTTCAAGAAAGTTATTGAAGCAAGTTTAAATGCTTTGGAATTACTAATTTATTGTTTAAATGTTTTTTTGTGGTGTCAGCACTATCATTAACCGGCACCCTAGACAGAACTTTCTGTCTTTCAGAGGTTGTAGCAGGCTCAGTTTTAAAGATAGAGTGAAGGTACTGATATCATAGAAAACTAAAAAACCTAAGGAATCAATTGGTACCAACCATGTCATGAAGGAGGCTAAATATAGTTCTGAAGTTAGGCTAAATTTTGGCGAGGAAAAATTGGCATGGCCTCAAAATGGGTTCTATGGGTACCCACAAGTCTCCCCTTTACAGACATGCCCACTTTATGATAATCACATGCAGTTTGGAGCAAAAACCATGCAGTGTTTTGAATGCAGTACAAATGTGTTATTTTTGCCTAGTCTGAAATTGGTGTATTTGAATAAAATGACCAATGAAAGCTGAGACTCTTGTGGATCCAGTGAGCTCAATTGTATTCATGTGTGATGATGTTAGTCCCCATAGTAGCCATTTCGGTGTGGTGAGACCATTTTTTAAAAACTTGATCTCGCTGTATAAAATGACCTGTGGTGACCTCTAGGATAATCACAGCCTCATGAAACTTTACAACCACAAACTAGAGACCTAGAGCATTCAGAGGATGGATGGCTTTCCTAGGTAGTCAAACAATAAGGGAGTTTCTGAGCAGTTTCCAGAACAGAAGTGCTCGCCATCTAATCGCCAACAAATGCAATTGTTGCAGAATTTTTTTTTTAATTTAGCACCAAATCTGTGTAACTAATGGTATCTCTGGTAAACTCAAAAATTGCTGCAAGACATAACAAAATGTTTTAAACCCTTATACAGTTTCAAAATGTATTTGAATTCATTCATTCAATCATGTATTTCTGATTTATGACTAGAACAATTTGACACACAGCACTGAGCTGCATCTCAAATTAATCTTCAGGTTCCCAGCTTTTAGATGATGTACACCACTTCTGTGTGACATCTATTATTGACCTGCTATCTCCCCCTAAAGATCCCCTGTACACCCCCCCCCCCACCCCACCCTAAAAAAGACTAGACATTATTAAACATAATAATAAGGATGTCTTCATAATGTGGAGGTATAACTCCACACACATTACACGTCCGTGTCTTACCGAGCTGTGTAGCTTTGCTTTAATTTCAAGAGTCAATGTTTGATTTAGGAGAAATTAATTAATAATTTAATTTATTTCTGTAAGAAAGACTGAGATATTGTTGTTATTTATGGAAAAAGGGAAGAAAGCCTGCAATCAAATTGTCACTGCGTGTTAAAGCCAAAATAATTAAAGCCAAAAACAGTAACACTGAAGCCCAGTGTGGTGTTATTCATTTAAAAGTTATACATCGCTTTATAAGTTGGTGTAATTTGCACACCCAAGAACATTGGACAGGAAAAAGGAAGAGATACAGCTAATGATTTAAAGCGGCTGCTGGCTGATTCCTCACTTACGGAAACAAACCTGTCTCTGGTGTCCTGGATTTATATTGCTCACGCACAAAACCACGCACTTACACGTATTCAGTGACAGAGCTCAGCTGATTGGACAAGACAACGGCCAACATTCTTCCTCAAAAGCACTTTTTAATCTCTCCTCTCATGCATTGGACTGAGATGGAAATATCAGCTCTGTGTCTCCAGACACATCTGTCTATCCTCTCTCCTCTGTCAGATACAGACGACTCTCTCCTCGCCGTCTCCTTTTCTTCCTGTGTCTCTGTGTGAACAGAGCGATGCCTGTTCTGGACCCTCTTCATCCTCTGCCTCATTTCTGTCTGTTTGCCCTTGCCGGCCCTTTGGAAACATGCCGGTTCAGTGACCTGAAGCCGCTCAGTGACCTTGCAGACTGTGGTGGAGGACTGTTTGTCTATTTAAACCACCTTGCTAACAGAGCATGGCACAACAGAAAAGTCCAGTGGTGATGAGATGAGAGTGGTCAAATAGTAATGATCACATTCGGCGCAAAGATTTAACAATAAATTGGTGTTTAACGGTTTCTTGCATGAGCACACGTGTATATGTACAGAAGCACTTAGCACTTAAACTATTCATTTATTCGGCCAAATGAAGTCTTTGAGTTTCTCCTTCTGCAGCCTGACCAAAAGCTGGTGTTTAAATCCCACTGAACACGTTTGGCAAAGCCTTCCTCCCTGCACCGCAAACCATTTACAAATTTATACTTAAGCCAGCAGTACCCTTGCACTCAATCTTTGTAAGTGCACATTGTGGTTTCTCAGTGAAAGGGGAAAAAAACATTTGCAGCTCCTCGGCTCCCTAAACGCAGCTTTTATCACAAAGCACACCTCGTAAAATTAACACCTCTTCAAGTCACGCTGCAAATGTCCTCGTTCAAACAAACCTCGTACACAAACCAGAGGAATACAGCTACTCCACACACACACACACACACATGCACACTGTCACAGCTGTGCAGCTAAATGAGCAAAGTGTTTACTTCTGTCCCTCTCCTTTGCCCTACCATTACTCTTGCTTTTCATTGGGTCCTTTTGTCCGGTGCATTCCTGAAGTTTGCAGAATAATGCATACAGAAGGGTGCGCACACACAAATACAAGCACACACTCCATCTGAAAGGTTACTTCTTGTGCACAAGACCAGCTTCTGTAGCACTTTCACACACTAAAGGTCACTTGCGGGGGCCATACACCGATTTTGATGCAATGCAAAGATCAATACAGAAAGAAAGATGGGAGAGAACAGGGAGAAACATTACGTGAAACAATAAGAAAAGGAGAATTTGTAATTAGGTGAGGAAACCCTTTAGAAACTTGTGTAATAGTTTTAATTGCACACAATATAATGTGTATTTCACTTTGAGTCCCTGAACATCATGCACACAGATCAGATCTGCAAAGACAAAACTACATATTAATAACCAAACAAGAGAAAAAGACCTGATCTTCATCCTAAAAAGGATGATCTGTGTTGATGCCACAAGTCAATCCCAAATGGATCCAAAATATTTTCATTCATAATGCAGCTAAATAACTGTAGTCTCTGCAAAAGGCTTTGATTTGTAGGGCAGAACTGTATGAATGGCTGAAGACTGTTCTGAAGCTGTAGCATCATACCGACCAGGTTAAGGTGAACATAAACTTGGACGCTCCTTCTGAATATCTGATCAGAGGGAGGAATTCTGAATACATAGATTCAAATAAATAAATCTCAGTTTAGCAGGTGAATCATTTAATAGTCGCCATGACTGACAAGGCACCAAACACATGAGAGACAGAGCTGCTATGGTGCCAAAGATGGTGTTTGCTCTGCAGTCTCTTCTCACCAAACTGCTGCTCTTACCCCCATCACATACATCTGACAGTTTGGCTTCAGCTTTCTGCACACACACACATGCACACAAAACATTTTTTTTTCTCACACGTGGATGCACAGCCCATACTTCAGCTCTCTGGAGCCCTGGCAAGCTAAGTATAGGGATACAGCAGCCTGGTAAAACACCACACTAGCTGAAGAGATGTTCTGCCTGCGTGTCTCTGCAGGATGATGATGTGCAGGAATGATGCTAACTCCATAGCTAACGGCCATCAGATCCCCCAGCAACCCAAAACAGCTATCACTCACTTTTCATTACTGTCACTTATGCAAGTGATTTTGGACTAAAACTAAGAATGATAAACATTCATGATCATGTATCTGTTGCATCTGCATATAGGGTCTTTCTAGTCTTCTGACCACTCAAAGCGCTTTACACTATACATGTCAACATTCACACTCACTTTCATACACTGATGGCAGAGGCTGCCATACAGGTGCCAACCTGCCCATCAGGATCTAATCTAAATACTCATTCACACACCAATGACACAGCCTTTGGGTTAAGTATCTTGCCCAAGGACACTTTGACATGTGGGGATCGACCCGCTCTACCTCTGAGCGACAGCCACCCTGGATAACATGATATATTTAAATGGTTTTACTTATAAAGCTTTAATCAAAGCTGGAAGTTAGATACGTTGTGTTAAAATGAAACATTTTAAAAGAGAGTGGGGAGAAAAAAAGGAACAATTCACCCAATAAATAATTTTCACATGCATTCCTACCAAATTACAATCACAAGGAGAGCAACCTTTAAGTGAACTAGATGCATTGGATGCATAGTAGGTAGTGGAACAACAGTGGGACTCACAAAGGCAACTCATTAAAGGCAATAAAACAACTTTCATTCAGATGCACAAGGAAATATTTGCATTAATCACACAAATAAACTGCTAATTGAGCTTTAAATCATGTGAAATACAGGATATAGTGAGAGTAGGACCGTGCTTACCTTTGTGAGTGGCCGTTTATGGGGAAATAATCACTGCAGTCAGACTAACAGACAGAATAGCAGGCGGACAGACAGACAGCAACACAGAGGGAACCCTGGGATATGTGCTCATAAAGGACGCACACCTTGTGGACACAGCTTATATCTGCTGGAGGGTGGAGCCACTCTGGTGGGTGGGAGAGAGAGAGAGAGAGAGAGAGGAAGGGAGGGATGGAGGGATGGAGACTTGACTGAGAGTAAATATAACCTCCCAAAAAGTTATGCCATAATTTATAGTGGCAAAACATGCTCACATTCCCACCGCTGAACACCCACAGTGGATGACAAAGACTTAAAACTTGACTTGGACTAGCAAAAAATGACTTGTGAGCATCTCTGCCTTTTAGTTCATGAACGTATACTTTGTACACTTAAATGTATAGTACTTAGCCAATGATGTATGTATTACTTAAGGTGACTTTCTCCATTTGCTATTTGACTTGATGATTTGTGATGAGATTTAAAAAAATAATAAAATGTGTTGTTCTTGCATGCCTCAGCGGTGAACGGATAATCCAAGAACTTGATGAATTGAAGTAAATTCATATCAAAACATACTTTTATAAACTCTCACACACTTTAATAGGCTACTCTATCAAAACGTACACACAACTACAAGCCAAGTATTCTTTTCTGTATGCCTATAAGGCAAGAATACTTAATTATACTTGTCTTAAGTATATCTTGATCAAAAGATTAAGTAAGTAGGCCTAAATATACTTTTCTGTATACTTGTCAGTATAAACCAAGTATACTTAGACTTTTAAGTATACAGTACTATGAGCCAAGTTTACTTAAGTATACTTTTGTTTAGTATATCTCTGATAAGTACATAAAAAGTAAACTGAAAAATTTATATAAAGTATACTCACTTATTTTAAGTTCAAAACAAGTATACTAATAGTATACTTGAATAAACTTCATTTTGGTAAGGAAATGATAAAGAGGACTGTTTCCCTCATTAACGTTGTGTATGTCGTATAAAGTCATTCATTATTCTGGTGAATGATCCCAGATACATTTAACCTGTCCTGGCACACACCTGGGAAACACCTGTAAAACAGCCCGGGTCATTACAGTAACTGCACAATTAGAAATATGTATGCATATTAAGAAGTGAGAAATGACCAAATACATTTACCTTTCAGGAAATTACGCTTAATTATATTGAAGTATTTCTGTTTGTGAGACTCCACTACATGATATTACTTTATGCGTTTTCTGACAGCTGTTCCAATGTACTTTATAGATTAAGATTAAGTATTCACAATATGAGCTAAACGAATACAATATAACATTTTGCTGTATATTTAATAAACTAAATAATGATGCTTTTCTGTAGTTAGACATGTCTAACAGTATAATGTATTCAGAGTGGGTGCCACAGTGTATTGATTATACATTACTGCATCAATACTGTTATTTTTGATAGTTGAGTATATTTACAGTACTTCTTATATAATATGAATTAAATAAAGTATTTGAGAACTTCTTCCATCACTGTGTATAAGTACACTGAAACACAAAAAAGTCTATTGTTTGCGTCAGTCATAGGAGGATCATCTTCCATCAGTGTAAGCTCATTTGTCTGGAAGCAGAAGGAAAAATCTTTACATTTACACCCGTCATAGCAACGGTGTGAAAGATTTAGTCAGCTGAAACGTGTTGAAAAGCTGCCTGATGAGCACTTATGAAGAAGTAAATTCAGTCACAGCCACGCACTAAAAATACCCCTTTTTCTCAGAGGGTCTTTGTTGGTCTGTGACGACAGACACTTTCCAAGGCAGGTTTGACACCTGTCTACAACAACTTAGTAACTCTGACGCGTCCAGCCACTAACTATGACACAGTATGTACATACAGCCAGACCCTGTGTGCTGCACCTCAGCTATGACTGTGTGTTTTCTTTCCTTTGCGTCAATCGCTGTGTTCCTTGCTCTTGTGATTTTAGATACAGAACAGAGGCCGGCAGTGTGTTCTGGTGAAGGGTGGTTTCATGTGTGTGTGTATGAGGGATTGTGGGTGCGTGCGGTTCCAAAGTGACACAGTGGTGTAAAAGGGTGGATGTCCTGTTGCATCTCCGACAGCCAAGTGTCAGCTCAGTCAGCTTAGTGCTCTCGGTGTGCCTCGGTAGCTGAGGACTGTCAGTCTTTTGTGATGATGTTCTCAGTGCTCTTAAAATTTTTGTTTCTATGTTGAGTGTGTGTAACACAGTAAGAAACATTAGTCCCGTTGTTCTATTGTCTTATATCAGCGTGAAAAAGCCCTAAAAGCCCTTCATTAATAAGCCGTCTTTCTGTTATCTTCATTGCTACAATGCTTTTATATCTCATGTAACCCACAACCTTAAGATCAAATACTACAATTCAGTTTTCATCTCTTGGGAGCATAGATCGTAATTGTTCCCCACCCGCCCACTCAAACACACAACTCATATAAATGCAATAAATGCACCACACACACACGCACACACAGGCTCACACTTTGAGTTGCGGTGTGAAAGGTACACGATAGCCGGGGGGTAATGAGTTGTGTGTGTTTGCCCTCGTGCTTCAATTCTCTTCCTGTTCCATTAATGAAGCCTCAATGGGCCTCACAACTGCCTCTCGCCATCCGGCCTGCACCTGTTGTACTGTATGCTGCTGTATGTGAAAGTAGACCCTGTGCACAGACTCAATATACAGTAAACAGCCTCTACTCTGACTCGTCTCACCTCAGCATCCAATTTGTTGTTCTACCGAAACAAGGTCCACAGCTTATAGTTAACTTAAAGCTGCACTAATCAATGTTTTTACATTAACAACAGAAGAAATCACCATACGTAATGTGAAAGGGGTTGCTTGTTGTGACAAACTCGCAGAGAATTATCACCCAACTCATCAGTTCCCCTCAACTCTATGGAGCATATCAGCATCTCTCAGGACATTGCTTTGGTTTTACTGCAACTTTACTGTTTTGGTTCAGTCTCACAGCTCTCAGCAGCGTCTTTTCCAGCTGCAGCAGGCAGCTGTTTTCAGAAAAACAAGCTCTGATAAACCCACTGTACGATACCTGTCCAGCACCAAACTGCAGCCAGACAAAGTTAGCAACAAGCTAGTTAACGTAGTGTTGCATTTAGCAGCTAAAGAGCCAGATGTTGCCCTCAGGAGGTGGTGGAGACCAAAACAGAGCTAAAAGGGAGTGACTATTGGACTTACACTCACTACACGACTATAAATGAATGCTTACTGTATGTCGCTCTGTGTCTGCTTGATGTGCAAATAAGCAACTGTTTGCTAACACATTCGCTATACCAACTTATCAACTATATCAACTACGACAATATGTAGTGATTCAGGTTCAAAGGACAAGATTGTAACATTTAGTGGGCTCTATTGGCAGAAATGGAATATAATATTAATAACTATGTTTTCTTTAGTGTATAATCATCTGATAACCAGAATCGTGTTTTCATTACCTTAGAATGAGCCGTTATGTCTACATACAGAGCGGATCCTCTTCCCACAGCCGGCTGCCATGTTTCTACAGTAGCCCAGAACGGACAAACCAAACACTAGCTCTAGATAAGAACATTCCCGTTTTCACGTTTTCACATTTTCGCATCGGCCACCGTAGTTCTCCTACACGCTTGGCACACGGAAGAAGTTTCAGTTGGTTGCAATCTGCAACCTCACCGCTAGATGTCACCAGATCCTACACACTGCACATTTCATACTAAAAAATACTAGCTGGCTTTAGTTTTGAAAAAAAGCTCTTATATCAGGACAATTCAAAAGATTATGGCCGCTTTTATACAGATTTAGTAGATTATACAGTATTGTACATCACGTGTAGTATACAACATAAATGACCATGTATAAACCATAAGTTTAAATATAACAGACTAAACACCATCTTCAAAATACATAGCTAGTATAAAGATATACAGTTGTACATTTAAAATAAAGACATTTTTCCTAACATACAGCCAGCACAAATAACCCAGAATGCAAACACAAACACACATAAACGATGGCCGCACATTTTGCGTGCACTTGCCCAAACACAGAATTGTATGCAGTATATACGAGTGACTTTGTTTTCCCACCAGCTGGCACGTCTCCTCTAGTGCCCTGAGAAAGTTTATGATGCATATTATGCATGACATTGTCCAGACTAGTCCCTCCATGAGAGTTACATTAGCTATTTGTGTTTTTGCCTCGGCGTTCCTGTGGAGCACCACTTAGAGATTGAACGAAAACACTCATTTGGTCGTATTATAAGCTTATTAATAGTCAAAACAAGTCGATGGCAGACAGAGTGGCATTTGGACAGAAGAGGCGGTATGCATGTCCGTGTGTGGAAATGTGCTTATCAGATGTGTTTGGACCAATCTGTGTCCACTCTGTCATTTATCACCGGCTATCTCGTGCTCTTAGTCTCCGAACTTTCACAGATCATTTTCTGTGACCTCCACTTTGAATGCATGCACATGGTGTCCAAAGGTGTACAGCAACTCACCGCCTCTGCTTCAGGGCATCATGGCAACTGTAGATGCATCTTCTTTTTAATATTTGCACAGCTGTGAGTTTACATTTTACAGTCATAAAGCCGAGACAATCAGCCCATCGCCACAGTTACTCACTGTTAAGAATCTGTTTTGTAACGGTTAAAGAGTTGCTAACCCATAGTCCAGGTCACATAATCAGATGAGTTTATGGCATCTGAGTTTGTAAGGCTGCCACATTCCTTACTCCTTCTCTCTTCACCATGAGGCAATGTTGGAATTTGCAGTGCAAACAGGAGCAAACATCTGAAAGTGTCCATGTCACCTCGTCCGTAGGGACAGAGAGCTGTGGAATTTAGACCTGCCAGCAAGCACCCCAAAATACTAGTGATCTAAACAATCAGTGTCACCAATATGAGAAAGACAGGCTGTATACTACCTACCTTGTCAGCGATGGAGTCAGTGCTTTTTTCTTTTTTAAAAAAACAGTGTCCCCATACTGCTTAATTACCTAAAGAAAATATTTATGTCCCTCTTGCCAGATTCTGATCTCACACTGAGTTAATATTTACCTCTTCATGACGTCACCCATGGGCGTCCAGCTGCTGGGGGATTCTTTCAGCAGACAACGAGTAAATCAGGGTTATACCTACAACACTTTTCAAAACGTGTGTGATCAGCTTCTTTCTTTTTAGACTTTTACTATTTTGAACTTTTGCCCCAGTGCCCAGAAGAGTGAACCTTGACCTTCCTTCTCTGACCCTAAAGGTCACACTGAACTAACTGCACACGTGAACAATGGAGAGCAGTAAACCAAGAAACTCCAAACTACGTCAAGAATGATATCAATACTGCACATATCCTGGATACTGCCACAGCAGCACACTGCATAAATCTCACTGTTATCAAGTCCTTTTTAGCCATGTTGGTCTGTTGGTCCACCACTTTGGTCCAGTCTGAAATATCTCAACAACTGTTGCATAGATTGCCATGAAATTTGGTTTAAAATGACTTTTAGGGCTCCAAGTAAGCACAAATGAATTACCTGATAAGATAGAGATTATTTTCCTGGGTGTTAGTAATGCTAGTAGCACCCAAATACCACATAGAATAGAAGTTGACAATACTGTACAATATCAACATCACATATTTCATGTGCAAAAATGTCTGTGTACTGCTAATTGTTTTACTACTATATTTGTATATATTTTATATATTTTTTCATAATTTGCTTTTCTACGGTTTACTTATTATTGGGACTGTCAATTGATTGAAATATTTAATTGTGATTTTTTTATCTGTTCAAAATGTACCATAAAGGGAGATTTGTCAAGTATTATGTAATATATTTATTATTGGAAATCAATTAACAACACAAAACAATGACAAATATTGTCCAGAAACCCTCACAGGTACTGCATTTAGCATAAAAATATGCTCAAATCGTAACATGGCAAACTGCAGCCCAACAGACAACAACAGCTGTCAGTGTGTCAATGTGCTATATACTGTGTGATCCTTATTTGGCTACATAGCTGGCTAGCGAACAGATTTACTGTAGGTCTACAGGTGCCGTATAGTCAGTCCAGTCCTATACTGTCTTCATCGTAGGTTATGATGACCATACTGTCGCAGCTTTCAGCCCACACCTGCTACACTCAGGGTGAGTACTTCTCCTTCCTTGCCCCTTACCATGGGTCTAGCAATAAATCACAGTGTTTAAGAGTCCCCTGTGTCACTTCAAAAATGCCCCTCTCACCACCAACAAGGCCAGAGGTTTGTTATTCAGTTTTTAAAGAAAACAAGCTCGTTGCTCACGCAGTGGGGCTCCCAGGACTTGTACTACCACCTCCCTCTCTCACAGACCTCCACCCCATGAAACAAATGCACACTGTGGGGTTTAAGACGAGAGGCGTTCCAATGAGGTCAGAATCCCACAACCTTTACTTTATCTCTAAATAATCAGCCATCTGTCATATGAACAGTATTTGTATCTACTAAGGACAACATAGAGTACTTGATCACATATTTTGGCTAATTCTCTCCCAAAAGTGGGACCAAATGTGTAATGAATCCCTCACCGGAGTCTCCCATGGTTCAGGCCCAACCACCATGACCAGTCACTATGAACCCAAACACCACAGTCTCCACTCAGTCTACGCAGGGAATGTGTCTAATGGTACAAGCAACACAAACCCTCTGGCTACAATCATGTATTCATTCTACTGTACATGTATCTTTGCCTCTAAGTGAGTAGTGGGCTTATTTAGCTTTGTGAGTTTGCTGTGAATATCCACACACTCCCCCGCTGACAGCTGGCCTGTACCGAGACAAGTCTTCACACAGCAGTGTTGCAGCAAAGCCGCCATACATGCACATAGGCGTACACACGATCTCCCCTCCATAGTCTCTTCATTCCACACGTTCAAAAACACACATACACAGCACCCGGCCCACAATCCTTTGCCTCAATCAACAGGCTGTAACATTCCTGTCTCTCACCCGGGGCTGTCCAACGATGACATCACTCTATACCGAGAGAGACGGGCACGCCGTTTACGAGGTATGAGGTGACCTGGAGGCTCTCTTCTCTCACGGGCTCATATAAAAACTGCAGTTTATTCACATAAAATATTTTACAGGACATCAAAAACAAACAGAATGAATTCATCAGGTGTTTGTTAAAGAAATGTTCTCTGTCTGAGGGGACTGTGAGCATGTGAGATGGAGCGCCTATTTTATAGAAATGCTTCACATTTTGGGAAATACACTTATTTGTTTACTTTCTGAGATTGAGATGAAATGATTGATACCAATCTCATGTCTCATGTTAAATATCAGCTGGAATCAGGACGTGGTTAGCTTAGCATTAAGATTGGAGTCAGGGAGAAACATTTATCCTGGCTCTCTCCAAAGTGAAAAATTACACCTACCAACACCTCAAAGATCACTAATAGCACATTTTATCTTGTACGCATTATCTCAAAGTCATGTTGTGTCACGGTGAAGTTGCCAGGTATTTTCCATTGTGTCGAGACCAAAACCAAAATCTGTCCTCAACCAGCGCTATAGCCTGAGATATTGGACAGAAGTGTTGACTGGATGGATAAACTGTTTGTCAAGAAATTGTTAGAAATTGTATATATCCCTATAAAACTCCCCAAAAATGAAAAATTTGACATTTTTACATATCTGTATATGTACTGGTTGAAGGGACAGTGTGAAGGATTAGGCGACATCTAGTGGTGTGGTTGCAGATTGCAACCAACTGAGTACCCCTCCGCTCACCTCTCGCTTTCCAAGACTGTAACGTGAGCCGCTAAGTGCAAAACAGTGGTAACGCTGTTGGCCTCACTCAGAGGCCATCCTTATCATAATGACACTACTTTAGAAGCAACGTAAGTCAGACAGCAGCTGGAGGTACCACGGTTTTGCACTCAGCACCTCACGTTACCGCAGTTTCACAAGCGTGTCTGAGAACTACGGTGGCCTTCAGGTAATGTAAAAAATGTAAAAGGCTCTCTCTAGAGCCAGTGTTTGGTTTGTCCATTCTGGGCTACTGTAGAAACATGGAGGAGCAACATGGCAGACTCCGTGAAGAGGACCGGCTCCCTATGTAGATATGAAGGGCTCATTCTAAACTAATGAAAACACAACGATTCTTAGTTTCAGGTGACACATACATGCGTGCAAAATAAGACAGCATTAGAGTTGCAGGTGCTGTAGATATACTGATAGGTGTTTTTCACTTTGGACAAAGCCAGGAAGCTGTTTCCCCCTACCTCCAGTCTTTATATTGGGCTAGGCTAAACACAACCCGACCACAGCTCCATATGGGCCTTGCCGTAATTACCAGCTTCTGAATTGCTTCTTATAATCTTATAATCAGGGTTGTCTCATAATCAATTCGAGCCAATGTTGTACTTATCACTGGAATGCGTCACATCAGCCAAGGTTCAATGCAGATTTAATAGATACAGTACTATATTACCATGGGCATATATCTTAACCCTCACAGGACCAACTCTGTAATCATACAACAGTCTTGAGTTGTCCGATGATGTCGTGAACATGGGATACTTTTTCATTGCTACTTTCCATCAATTGATATCAATGGAAAAAAAGTAAATACGCACATTTACCAAAATGTTGAACTATTCCTTTAATGTGTGTGTGTGTCTGTTGCTGTGGCCCCGGCACATAGGTTTTATTATTGGAAGAAATCTTTATGGGAATGTAAAGTCACACCTGCTGGATAATCCCAAACATACAGTCACACATATGTACAGAGCCTCCCATACTCCCTCATCACACTATGGTACTACCGCCTTGTTCCTATACATCAGCATCCACAATGTGGCAAACAGACAGACTCATGTGAGTGATATACTGTGAGACATGTCAGAGGGAGACAGACAGTCTGTAGACTCCTGATGGTCAGATTATAGGTGCGTGGGAGAAACAAGTGAGTGATAGATAAACGCTATGGAGGAGGGGATGGGGGCATAAAGGCCTGCTCTGTTTTCCTCTCTTCTAATCGATGTTCCTGTCTTCATACCATCAGTTCTTCTCTCCCGTGGTGTTTGTTTGTAATTAACACATTTTCGGTATCATCTAATACTCTTAGAGTATTGTTTATTTCATCACTCACACTCTCACCTGTCCTTTGACATTGGAAAACAATTATGAAATCAATACTGTAAATCAGAGGTTATTTTCTTTGATTTAGGCTCTGCAATTTTCTACTAAATAAATTCATATCAAGGGGTCAATAAGGGGTGTGCACACATACATACACACATGGACTTCACAAGTCACTTTTTTCATGTTGGCCGTGGTGTGATTAATAGTTTTCATAGCTTTTTGCCAAATCTTGCACAAAATTGACTTTGGCTCTAACAATCTCCGCTCTGTTTGTCTAAGTATGTCTCTGTCTCTCCTGTCGAAGGAGAATTTAAAGTCAGGAGGATGTTCTGCCGTAGAGATGAGCCTCCCAGGCAACACTTCCTATCATGCTGTGTACAAATCCCACCTCCTGTGCGAGGATTAGCAGACACACCTTAACCCAAACCGTGGTGCTGATCTCAAGTCAGTTTCTGCTATCTCCCATTTATTTTCTATGAGGAGCGATATGTTTCTGAGCTAATTAGTGATCAGTGACCTAGAAGTGTTGGAAAGTCACAGAACGGGAAACAATCGCACCTAAAATCTATCACTTTTTTATTGTAAATACATGAAATTTGCAACCGCTGAAATAAAACTTCTAACCTGAGAAAAATAATGATCATGATGATGTCATCAAGGTTATCTTTGATTGAGTTTAGACACCAGGCAGAGAGGGTCAAGCAAAAATTGGCTATTGGTTGCATTATGGGAAATGTGGGATCCAGTAGGGGTAGAGCTTGACCAGTAGGGACCAAAAGTCTGGATATTCCCTATACTTTCCTTAAAAATTTGGTGCACATATTAACTGAATTTCCAGAAAATTGGAAAAAGAAAATGCGGAATAATGCACATTTCCATCTATTACTGTTATGCAAATGTTAGGTGCATCAAGATAAACTGCTGGTGGCCATTAAGCCATTGCAGAAGAAGAGGACAAGATGACGTAATTAAAAGAGCACCAGTCAAATCTCAAACGATGGGAAACATAATGGGAATATGGGATTTCTGTTTTTTTTTCACATATACATTTGAGGAAGGTTACAGTCTCCTTATTGCTCCACACGGATCTGATGTTATCATATGCTATCATCTCTTCATGTACGTCACATGCTTCATGTACGTCATGATTCATTGACTAAGTTTCCATTGCATTTCAGCATATTTTTTCTTTTTTTTTGCGATATTTTGATTAATCTTTTTTTTATTACTAGTATTTCCACTCAGGTTTTTCATGCACAAATTGAAAATGCACATCAAAACAGGTGGATAGAAACACACTTTATGTCTCTTGTGAGTCCCTCAACGTTATAGGAGTGCAAGTACAAACAACGATGTATAGTCTACCTCTTTAAAAGGCCAAGTTTGACATTTTGGGAATTAAGCTCATTTGCTTTTTTTTTGCTGAGAATTAGATGAGAAGATCAATACCACTCTAATGTTTGTCTCTGTTCAATATGAAGCTACAGCCAACTACTGGCTAGCTTAGCTTAGCATAAAGACTGGAAACAGCTAGACTGGCTCTCTCTCCTCCTCATCTCCTCAGCTCATCCCTTTCAAAAAGTCCTTTAACCAATGATGAGGCTCTGCACCTCAGAAGAGTTGTCTCTCACTGGATTTTCAGCGATTCACACTATCAATGTCACTAGCTAATTCTATAGCTTGTTATCAATCGAAATGATGGGTTTTGTGAAGAACAGAAAGGTCACGGTGAATGCATGCTGTCAGGGCACAAACACAATGCACAAGCACTACAGAACTTAGATGCTGAAAGGTTGGAGGTTAAAAGGCAGAGATCTTAGAGATGTAGTTGTGCACAAAACGTATACATCTCCTCATGTAGGTTGGGATCTTGTTAGCATGCTCCTCTATTCTTTCCTAAAAAAATAAAGCCATATTCCCCCACTGGGTGAAAGGGTAAGGAGTTGGGCCATAAATACAGGTGCTTGCTGAAAGGCATTGTGGGTAGGGTATTCTGCAGTGAGGTGTTAGTATGTGTGGAATGCTCATAGGACTCAGTGTTGACCTGGGACAAACAGATAGCATGCTGGGATGCAGCATATGGGGACAGGACAGCTCTGGCTTCAGCAGTTTGCCATGCCTCATGTGTGGTACTCACCGACAGAAATCATTAAGACGTTTTGTTGTTCCACTACCTAAAGAAAAAAGCATGTATGCATTTGGTACACTGTGGTAACCGAAATGTGTGTCTGCTGTAATATCTCACTAATAATGCATAATGAAAAAATAATGAAATAATCTGGATGATAGATCCAAGTGAAATTCAGAAAAAGCTATTTCTGTCCTCAAAAACAAAAACGATTCCACTGTTGACTTTTACTCTGCCAACGTACCTAGTCAGAAAGAGTGCCACATGCTGACAATAGTGAATTTACAGTCGGCCTCACTTTATTTCATACTCTGAAACCCACCCACCCATCATGGTTTCTGTCAACCACACAAAAGCACTATTTAATGTCTGCCTTGTGACTGAAAGCACATTGAAATAATCTGTATAATGACTGTAAATGTTGGCACTCCTGGTAGCTGGGGAGAACAGTTAATATACAGTCCATAGTCCCAAATGGCAAATATATTAGGCAGTCCACCGCACTACTCCCTTTTATTCCCCCCTACACACATTGTTGCCATAATTAAATGTCAAACCAAAGGGACACGGCAGGCAACACTTGCCAGGTGTAATGTGTAAGAAAGGAATGCAGCTCCAAAATGTATTTTCAAAACTGTGACATGGAACAGAAATTTTTGGACAGTTTGTTCCCGCCAATTTGTTTGTTTGCACACAAACTTTACATGACAGATAAAGATGATGGTGACTTACCATCAGTGTTGGAAGAAGTGTTCAGATCTTTTACTTAAACCTGCAGTAGGCAGAATGATTTTGGCATCATTGGGCAACAATTCCATAATTACCTTTCAGCATATTGTAATTCAAGTGTTCTGAGAGAAAACTAGACTTCTGTGCCTTCTCATGGCTCTGTTTTCAGGCTTTAAAAAATCAAACCCGTGACGGGAGACTTTGGCCAATCACAGGTCATTTCAGAGAGAGAGTGTTCCTATTGGCTGTTCATTCAATGGAGGCAGCTGTCAATCACTCGCGAACTCCAATCAAACGGTCAAACTAGGGAGCGCTGATCAAATATTAATCAATATTCTGTTACTCTAAGGCCTATTTCTTGCATAAAACATCTTGTAGTGTACTGTTTAGCTGTAAAATTAGAAAGTTTGCTCTGGCTGGTGGGCGGTGCTTGGTATTTCCTCAACTGATCTCAACATGGCTGCTGGGTCACAAACTCTCTCATTTTACAGCAAAACAGGACACTACAAGATGTTTCTGAAAACATTTGAGGTTATAGGCTAATGAAGTAGGCATTACAGTAGCAGAATATTACTTCATATTTGATCAGCGCTGCCTAGTTTGACCATTTGATCAGAATTCGCGAGTGATTGACAGCTGCTCAGAGATGGCAGACTGCAGCTCGGCTCTGATTGGTTGTTTTCCTCCAGTCTGTGAAATCTTGCAGATGCCATTTGAAGCACCGGAGGACACTGAAGGACACTGAAGGACACCGGAGGACACCGGAGGGCACACAGTCACATGATTTTTAATGAATGTATGATAAAATGGAAATACTCAAGTACAAGTACCTCAGTACGTGTAAATGTAATAATAGTAGTAAATAGTAAATGAACTTAGTTACTTCCAATCACACCATCCTCTGCAAATTTGAAATACAAAGCATAAGTTCATATTTGTTTGGTTTCATTGTACCTAAAACAACATTGTTAAAACAACTGTAAAACTAAACCAACTAATGTAAAACATTAAAACAACTGTTGTTAAGCAAAAAACATGTCTCTTTCCCAAACGCCTCAGGCTTGTCGGTTAAGTGCATGTGCATCAGTTTGAGACTTGAGAGAAATCTCTGCTCTGTCAGGTGTTGGGTATTATAACAAAAGAACACATTGAACAAAAGAGGTTTTGGGAAAACTAAACCAAGCCCAACTGTGCCGATGTCCATGCCAAAAACCCTCTCTAGTTCTCAGGTTCTGTAAACAGTTGTAACCGTCTGCTTCTCAGTTAGAGTGCAATCTCACCGCCAAAACCAAAGTATCTCTACGGTCTGACTCTGCTTCTCATGAGGAAGTATTAACAGATGAACCACTACACTCATACAGAGCTGCCCAAGCTACAGAAAAATAATGCCAGCACTGTCTTTACCACAGAAAATGATCAGAGTAAAAGCTGGACGACATGAAGCCTGATTCATTTTCTATAGACTTTTTAGTTTGGACAAACAAAGTTGGGATGGGATGCGCCAATCTGAATATTTAGCCAGAACAATTCACATAAAAATTAGTCTTCGTCATTATCAGTATGAGATTCAGTGTTTCTTCAATTAGTTACATTCATAAAGCCAAGGCAGGCCACCAACTCCACAGCAAGCTCTTTATCCGCACACTGACTTCTCTATTCAAAGTCCAATGGTTGTTTCCTGCTAATTTCATGGTAAGTTATTTATTATGAGATCTACATCTGGAGATAAGGTAAGTTATTGAGAATTACTGGCTATAAAATACACCACTATGCCAGGAGCAACAGGATACGGTCTGACTTCCCTCCACTGTTTACAGTAGGTGTCTGTTTTATCATTCTCTATTAATCAATTGGTTGCTACTTGGGAGACTTGATAATAAAACCTGCTTCGTAAACAGTAGAGCTTCTGTGAAACACATATGCAAACATTAGACCACACACAGATGCAAACATGTTCCATATACAGTACATGGGAGTTGAGCGTGGCCAGACGGACCTCCTACAAGTTGACCTTTGAACCTCAGAAAAGTATAGATATTGCAGTTTATTTGCTCAGTCTTGGAAGATGAAATACCCATAAAATATGCTTCTCTTCCCCCATTAAAAATGGGTACCAGAACAAACAATAGTATAGCATGACCTGCTGCCTTTGTCGTTTGGAAACTATTTCTTATTATTTTAGTTAAGAAATAAAAATGTTTCCCTAAATTGGTTTATTCTATTCTTCTTCTGAAGGTGGTTAAATAGGCAGAGTTAAAGGTTAGACCAGAATATCTTTAAAAGAAGAAGAAGAAGAAGAAGAAGAAGAAGTCTTGGGCTGCTTGCCAGGGAGATGAAACCTTTTATTGTGTGTTTGAATAATGAATGAATTTGGCCTGGAAAGGTTTACATGGGGTGCTCATGCAGAATGAAAAAGAAAATACACAGCACCTGGACAAGGAATGTGTCCAGAAAGGCAAGAAATCAGAGCAGAGCTAGCCCAGCTCAGGTCCAAGTATCTCAGCCACCAGAAAGGCTCTGGGCCTTGAACCAAGACGAAAAAGCATAGAACACTAAGAAAAGTAGGAAAAAACGCAGCTTAAAAAGTCTGTCCCAGTTTTAGAGGCTTCAAAGTCAACTTACATCCCGGATCCAAACCAGAGCCACAGATTGTAAAACCTAAACCTCAATTCACGTACTGTAAATCTATGGATTACTGTACACTGAGTGACCAGAGAAATAGAAACACATGTCCTGTGTAATGTAATCCATCATAACACCACAAACTACAGCCTCAAAGATTACTATGAAGTTGAATCAACCCTTCTCACTGCGCTAACAATAATCAAAAATGATATCTTTCATAAAGCATGTATTATATTAAGTCTTTCTATTTTCAGGCTGCTCACTGATTTCACAACAAAGTAAGCTCTTATTAATTGATTTGAAGATATACCCTTCTCCATATTTTACCATCAACTCCCTCTAAAGTTAAAAACAATGTGCAGGTATACAGACAGAAATACAGATATGGCAATATAATTATTAGTATAATTTGAGCATATTTGTCATTGTTTTGTGTTGCTTATTGATTTACAATAATAAATATATACATACATTTGCATAAAGCAAGCATATTTGCCCACTCCCATGTTGATAAGAGTATTAAATACTTGGCAAATCTCCCTTTAAGGTATATTTTGAACAGATAAAAAATTGGTGAATCATTTGCGATTAATCATCATAACCTTTATTTAACTAGGAAGTCACATTGAGATTAAAACCTCTTTTACAAGTGAGACCTAGCCAAGACAGGGTCAAATAAAATTCACCATTAACTATGGACAATCATGCGATTAATCATGATTAAATATTTTAATTTATTGACAACCGTAGTTAATATTCAATTAACAATGATATACAACAGAGACAAGCAGCATATCCTTAGATTATACTAGAGAATTAACTGAGTGAAGTGATTAAGCGATTACTGCGTATGTGTGTGACATGTGGCACTGCCAGGGCAGAAAAAAAGCACGCACAACAGAATCACATACCTCTTCAATCAGAGTAAATACTGAAGCAGAGTAGAGGTCAGAGGTCACCGACCCATCCCTACCATGATCTATAAATTTACTATATATTTCTACAAGCTGCTCCTTTAGAAACCTCATATATATAAAACTTTTTGGAGTTTTCAGATATTCAGAGTGACATTTTTACCATGTATGTATGTTGTGGTTGGAGCAACTGATTTGTGTGTTTGTGTCCTGTAGTGGCTCTGAGTGGCGGATGTGCATTCTTTGGTATTTCTCTGCTGAAAAGGCACCAGTGTGTATAACCCTGATGAACAAATACAATTCCTCTGAGCTCACAATAAATACTGGAGGAGGTCAAAAAAACAATTAAAGAAGGAGAAAGAAAGAGGAAGAGGGCGAAGATGTCAAACTATTCATTTAATGCAAACAGTGGCCTACTAAACCTGTTATATTTTATATTTTAACATAATTTCTTACCAGTTTTTTTTACTTACAACACTATAATTTATCATTCTATCATGTCTTCTTTGTGTTTTTGCATGGTAATGTTGAATGAGCTCCTTGTCCAGTTGTTTATTAGTGTGTGTTCCCAGTGAAGATGGGAATCCAAGATGAGGCCAAATGACACCCACCATTTACAGTCACCCCTAGTTTGGAGGGTCTGCTGCTGATTATTTAGTCTTCAGATAAAAAAAGAGCTTGTTCCCAAAGCTCCCATTGAAAACTACAGCAAATTCTCCAAGTTAAAAGACAACCATCTGTGCGCCGGGTCTGATTACTGTCTTTTATAAACTGTCTACTTGTGTGAGGAGGTATGTAGGAGGCTGAGTGTGTGATGTATGTACATATGTCGACCGTCCCACTGGAGGGTGCTGCAGTGTGGACAGACACTGCGGTTAATGGTTATACAGCGGTGGACCACCAGCCATGATCTCCCATAAGGCCATGGGCAGGATACTGAGACTGACTCATCAAGACACACGTGTTTATTTAATGGAACAAAAAACATGGAACAAACCGGTAGCCAGTAAAACCACGTTTCCTTCCGCATTGCTTAAACCCACAGGCGGACCCTTCGATACTTAAACTGTACTGTTCCTCTGTCTAACTTCTGTGATGATGGATGGAGGATGACACATCACTCATATGCTCTTGTGTATATACTCAGACACATGCACACAAACAAAGGCACATGCATGGAAAACACTTGCTGATTCAGTCACTGACTGACAGAGCTTCTACTGTCTGAATAACCAAAGTACCATTGATTACGTCGGACATAAATCTGTGGGGAAAAATAATCATGTGGATCCTACACACTGTGTTAAGACTGGAACACATTTGAACTACTTTATAAATTGCTAGTTTAATCTGTAAAAATGCCTCATATTTTATGAGTTTATCATGTGTTTGTATGTATAGAGCTGTCCCAATTACCATTTTTTGGGCTTTGATTCCCGCGGCGCAGCAGGCTGACATGTTCTTCTGTCTGTCTGTCTCTATCTCCCCCGTTTCAGTGCCACTGCTGCACTACTGTACACACACACACCTCATAAACATGACAAACAGCCATATCTGTCTGCGAATAACTAATAATAATTAATATTGAATATGAATAATGTTGTGGGATTATTCCTTGTTTCATGGGCTATTTTGAGATTTATACATTATTACTACATACTTATATCGAAAAACAAAAAACCAAGCACTCAAATACTGATTTGGAGGTCAATTACCATGGCAACGGTCGAAGCTTCGAAGTTTCAAAGCATTCGAGTCAGCCTAGTTTTGTATGTAACATTTTCAGCTGCAGTAAGTAACACAGTCCTTGGATAAATGTATGAGAGTACCAAGTATCTCTGAAGTAGAAATAGAGATGAGTGAGTACAATGTTGCACAAAGTGGAAACATTCCAGGAACGTACAAGTACCTCAAAATTTTACTTAAGAACAGTACTTAGTAGGCTACTTTGTTACTTTATGTGTCTGTACAAAAACACACGCACACATGCATATCCATGTCAAATCCATTTTCCTTAAGAAATGATTCTATAATAAACCTTAAACCCACAACTACAATCCCCCAAAATAACCCAAACTCAAACCAGGCAATATCATTTATCCCATTTCTAATGGAAAAGCTGCAGTCGGTAACTTTGAGCAAATATGATAAAGTTATTTTTTATAAAACTGTCACTATATCCTGAGTAGTGCATGAGACAGATTCATGTTCCTCAAGAACAAGATTTCAACGTGCCCGCATAAAAACAACCAATCAGAGCCGAGCAGTCTCTGGCAGCTGTCAGTCACTGCTCGCGAAGCTCGTGAATTCCGATCAAACGGTCAAACTAGGCATCGCTGATCAAATATGAATCAATATTCTGTTACTGTAATGACTATTTCTCGCCTCAAATGTTTCCAGAAACACATTATACTGTACTGCAGTGGTGATTTAAGACTCTGTTTAGGGGTGCTCAAGCACACCTAAATTTCATCTCAGCACGCCTAAAAAATAATTCTCCAACCCTCTGTAGGCTTATCCACAGGAGAATAAATATTTGAAAGCAATACAAAATGAGCAGCCTATATTGCATTATATTCTATTATATTTTTGTTTATATTTTGAATTGTCACCTGGTGCCTGAGTTTTGTGTTTTCCTTTACGTAAATGAAGACATTGCCACCATAACTTGATGCAGAAAAAGCAGAAATTGGAGCATAAACATTCACCAGAATGATGCAGGAAATGAAGTGCTTGACACTCAAACTTTCCTGGGAGAGGACCCCCAGAACCCCCACCGCTTATATGTGTCCCTATTCCTTAAGACTATTGATACTCACTTTGCTCGCTGTGGGCTTTACTCTGACTACTGATATAAAACAATATTGCCATATTAAATTATTGAATAGTATCAAATTAAATATTGAAGCCATGGCTCCTATTTTACAAAAGCAAAGGAATCTCACTGATAACTTAACGTTATTTTGCACATATGCATTATGTATTTGGGGACACATTTCTGGTGCGAAAGGAGACAACAGTCATTTCTTTTTGGAATCAGTGAGAAGGGAAACAATGATTTACAGCTGACTGATTTGCACTTATCTGAGCCCTATACTGACTCCCAGTGGAGATAGTATTTAGTGCACAGATTTTACTTACAGGAACAAAACAGATGATCTGTAAAAAGGACTTACAATACAACAATAATTGTGATAGCAACACATGAAATAAAATGTATTCCCAGTCACTGATTTCTATCAAATACTGTATTTCCAGATCATCTGATCTTGAGGTTACTAATTTGGATTAAACCAGTGAGAGTCCTGCGCTCAGAGCAGCCTCGGGTTGGAGTCGCCATGGAAACTCTTGACCCCGTGGTCACAGTCAGGACCTTGGCTGAATTCTTTAAAGTCCAATCCTCTCTTTACAACTGAGTGTGTTAGAATACCAATCAGGTTTCCCCTGCATCTGCTGACCTTCTCAAGCTGACCGGTCAAGAACAGCTACATGCTGAGACTTCAAACGCTTGTAGTAAATTCCATTAATTTCCCTCAACAACAGATCAATAATCTTGTATAACCTTGTGGCATATGGTGTATGTCCTGCAAAGGTGCATGGCCATGATGTGTCCATTTCTATATATAAGAGAGGCATGATTGATTCTTGACACATTTCATTGTTCGACTTCTAAATCCAAAATCCCCAGTTGTTCACATTAGATCATAATTTGGACACCTGAAGTCCTCTTAGTGCATGCATTATTTGCTCCTCTGCAGCTGTTGTGTAGTGCAAGTAGCAATCACCTTGTTAGTTCAGAGAATTTACACAATACACTGCTAAAAACTGTCCTGTGTTTTAACATGCATGGGATTTAGTTGTGCAACACAGAGGCCGTCTACAGGAAAGGAGAGGGAGAGGGAGAAAGCAGACTCTATTTCTTGAGGAAGCTCAGATCCTTTAATGTATGCGTCAAGACGTTGCAAAGCTTTTAACAGTTTGTAGTGGTACAGTAAGTGCAATACTCTTTGCTGAATGAGGTGGGGTTTTTTTGCACTTCAGACCCTCAGTTAAACATCTGTAGCCTATGTGCATAATTTACATAATGTAAATGATTCTTAATATACAGTATGTTATGTAAGGATAATGTACAGCTAGCGGGTCATTGTTGCAAAATAAACCCCTTCAGGGCGATCCAAGACTCCACTTTGCATCGGGGTGCCGCATCGCCCTGTCAGGGTTTATTTCACAACAATGACCCGCTAGCTGTACATTATCCCGCTTATTACACGGCTACTTACTTAAGAAACCAATAATTTGACACAAAAACGATCCGCCAGAGTCTGACATGAGAACTGCGCCCATAGCAACGGTCTGTTATACATAGCAACGGTCTGCTATAAAGAAATAACAGACCGTAGAACGCCGTGATTGACCAATCAGAATCGAGTATTCAACAAAGCTGTGTACTAAAAATATAATAATTATGTTATATTATATGTTAAATGAACATTGAATTTTCTTTAATATTAAAGGACAGTTCTGCATCTTACTATACAGATTGCAACAATATATTGCCTAATATATGTTATATTACAGTATATTACTGTCAGTACAGTGTATATTCAGCATATCTTTAGTCTCTATTCTCAGTTTATTTTATTCTATTCTATTTTTATATCTCATTTAGTCTATTTTGGCCTTTTAATTGTACTTATTTCTGACCTAATTCATTTGTTTTTTTTGTGATTTATGTGCAGTAGCTGCTGTAACACTGAAAATTGCCTTTGGCATTAATGAAGTACTCATGGCTCTTCCTTTTACATGATAGTACATTAGTCCCGTTTCATCATAAAAATTATTGGTATAGGTATTGGTGATTCTGCCCCAGATTACAGCCAGATTACCCTAACCCTAACCCTACAGTGAAGAGAAATTTGGTTGTGCTGATTGTTTCCTGTATTGGCTCCTGGATCAGCAGGTACAGACATGATCCAGGCATGTGATGACTAAGCTCTCACTAACTGAATTTTTTCCCAAAAAGCCATGCCAAGAATTTATCCAATCATCTGACGTGGGAAATGAACAAAAATCTCTATTTAATACTCAACCACGCTTCACTATCAAACAGTTTTTTAATCATGTATTAAAACAAATAAATGATATGAATTATGAATAGCGCTCAGTTCAGGTACAATATGGACTGTATACGCTGAAGGTGACATTATGAAATAAAGGCATATATGAGACAATGAGGGAGCGATGGTTCATAAAAGCGGCCGGCTGTTGCCAGCTTGTTATAATACTTTGTGACCACCGAGAGGCACAATCTAGTTTCAGCAGTCCTTTCTCACAAAGTATGCAGCTTTCCAGCAGAGGTCCTCACTCTAACAGTTGATCACAGTCTTTATGATGACAACTGGTTATTATGCTTTAGTCAGTATCATGAAATTAACCAGTTCAGACACCCCCAGTGGAGCTCCAAAACGAAGACCAGGGCTGAAAATGATGCCAGCATTAGACTATACATGCACGTATCACAGTGTTAAGTGTGATAGATGATGTAGCACGTCTGAAGTAATAATAGAATTCTGACTATTATCTATCCATCTGTTAATCCACAATTTAATGCAATAGTTCATACTTTAACTTCTAAGCTTATAATGTTGTATATTTGTTGAGAGAGGTACTGAATAAAACAGCACAATGTAATTATTCTACTTCAAGCTCTTATGCTCACTTTAACAGATCAAAAATATACTTAAACCTGCAGTAGGCAGAATATTTTTGTCATCATTCGGCAAAGAATCCATAATAACCTTTCAGCATATTGTAATTCAAGTGTTCTAAGAGAAAACTAGACTTCAGCACCTCCTCATGGCTCTGTTTTCAGGCTTTAAAAAAATCTAGTACGTGATGGGAGACTTTGGCCAATCACCTCATACAAATTCATTTACACATTCCTGACAATGTCAACAAAAACTGAACATTATAAACTTTGTAACTTTGTTTATTGCAGAGCTCGTGGTGTACCACATAAAGTGGCGAGTGATGTATTTGTTCATGCATAGTCCATATAACATTAAAACATATTTCCATATTTAATGTAATAACAATGCTTTATGGTAATTTCTGCCCAGTTTGACACTACTTGATACTACTATGTACTGGGTTTTAAAGGTTTAGTTGGTGATCCAACAAACGCAAGGCTTTCGGGCCGCTGTTCGTGTCCTTTGCAGTCACATTACAATCAGCTGTTTGTTTGTGTCCTGCGTTCACAATGTTCGGTGTCATTTTCACTGTACAAACATAGTTTTAAGCCCAACCATGTAGTTCTTTCCTGAACCTAAATATAGTGGTTTTGATGCTGAAAACAAAGTGATGGGCCGAATGAAATGATTGGACGAGCTTATCACAGTCCTGCGACAGCCAGAGATACAGGATTGTATTATTTTTTTTGAGAGAGCATTTGATTTATTGATTGCTGTCGAGATGTAATGAGAATTTCAACTAATATAATCAAAAAATGTTTCTAAAATGTTTACCGAACCCTACCTTCAATAAAGTAAGAAGCAAAAAATACATTTCAAGGGGAACATAAAGGTTGGATTTACAATGCAAAAAACATAGGAAGTGAGGAAGTAAAGCAAATGTCAACAAAACACAAAGGTTAAAAATCTATCTTTAGAAATATACAATTTGCTGCAAGGATATTCCACTGGATTCCATTAGATCAAACATGCTTTTATATATTTTTTCCAAACATACATAATAGTATCTTATCTATATTTTACTTTTATGAGAATTTATAAGAATGTCCCTCAGGGGGGCATCTTGATAAGCCTGCCACTGTGAATATATTGGAATTCCCCTTGTGCAAATGTGCAAATGTGTCATAGAAATACACATAAAGGGAATGTAAAAACAAGCAGAGGGAGTGTATGGGAGAGGATATAAAAGTGGACAATTTCAGCATGAGTGACTATTTGGCTGCTTCTTTGAACATTACACTCTCTTACACCCTCGTGGACATCTGCCTACAGTCTGCACATAGAGATGTAGAAACACAGTCACACACACACACACACACGTCCAGAATAAAAAAAAACTCTGAATCATCCGACATATTACTCACAGGCTACAGGCTAAAAACTGTGTTTGTTGCTATATGTTACTATTGGTTACTCTTGCATCACATTCAAGCTCTTTGCCAAGTGAGGGTGTATTGTAGAACAACAATAAGTGTCTTCACATTAATGCACTGATTGGCTATGCAGAAATGTGCAGCTAAAGCCTGGATGCATGATGTCTGCCACCCAGTCATTAATCAGACAAAATCAACTTATTTCTGTACGTCTCACTTAAATAACTATACGCATTAAGTCACTGTTTAACATCCCAGTATTCGAAGATTCTTGTGCCAGATTTGGGTGTACAGGCAGAGGCTCACAGCTGAAAGGACAACACATTAAACCTGCAGTAGGCAGTATATTTTTGGCATCATTGGGCAAAATTTCCATAATAACCTTTCAGTATATTGCAATTCAAGCGTTCTGAGAGAAAACTAGACTTTCCCCACCTCCTCATGGCTCTGTTTTCAGGCTTTGAAACATCTAGCATGTGACGGGAGACTTTGACCAATCACAGGTCATTTCAGAGAAAGAGAGCTTTCCTATTGAGCGTTCCTATTGGCTGTTCATTCGACAAAGGCAACTCGCTTACTCCGATCAAACAGTCAAACTAGGCAGCGCTGATCAAATATTAATTAATATTCTGTTACTCTAATGCCTATTTCTCGCATAAAACATCTTGTAGTGTACTGTTTAGCTGTAAAATGAGAAAGTTTGCTCCGGCTGCTGGGCAGTGCTTGGTATTATTACACTACAAGATGTTTATGAAAACATTTGAAGCGAGAAATAGGCATTACAGTAACAGAATATTGATTAATGTTTGATCAGCGCTGCCTAGTTTGACCGATGGATCAGAGTTTGCGAGTGATTGACAGCTGCTCAGAGCCGATAAGGCTCCAGCTCAGCTCTGATTGTTTTTTTTTTCCTCCAGTTTGTGAAATCTTGCAACTGCCATTAAGAGCACCGGAGAACACATAGGCACATGTTTTTTTTTTTCAGATTACATGCACTACTGTTAGCATATAGTGAGCGTTTTATAAAAATAACTTTTTTTTAATCATATTTGCTCCAATTTTACCCACTGCTGCTTTAAGTAGGCTATATTTTAGGCTACTTTTTGTACTTTTATTAAAGGTGCAGTATGTAGCATCTGGCGGCATCTAGTGGTGTGGTTGCAGATTGCAACCAACTGAAGCTTCTCCCGTGTGCCAAGCGTGTATAAGAACTAAGGTGGCCGACGCAAAAACGCAAATGGCTCTATCTAGAGCCAGTGTTAGGTTTGTTTGTTCTGATCTACTATAGAAATATGGCGGCCGGCTCCGTGAGGAGGACTCCCTATGTCAGGGGTCGGCAACCTTTACTATCAAAAGAGCCATTTTAGGCAAAATAATAAAAAAAAAATCTGTCTGGAGCCGCAAAACATTTGAGCATTGTGATGAAGGTAACACAGCTTTTAGTCTAAGTATATAGTATATAAGTCTAATGCAGTGAGGGCCAAAGTCCAAAAGTACTACGTACTAGGGCCACATTGAAGGGAAAAAAAAGTCATAATAAAAGTCATAATATTACGAGAAAGAAGCAGTAATTTAATGAGAGTAAAGTCATGACTTTACAAGAAAAAAGGCGTAATATAATGAGAATAAATTCATGACTTTACAAGAAAAAAAGTCGTAATATTACGAGAGTAAAGTCATAACTTTACGAGAAAAAAAGTCAGAAATTACGAGAATAAAGTCACAACTTAACAAGAAAAAAGAAAATAACACGTAAAACTACTACTTTATAATATTGACTTTATTCTCATAATATTACAACTTTTTTTCTCATAAGCTTGTGACTTTATTCTCGAAATCTGATTCATTTTTTTTCCTCAATGTGGCCCTAATACTCCATTGTACCGTCGTACCATAGACCTATAACAATGATAAATTAAAATTAAAATGTAAACAAAAAACAGTTATTCATTTCCATTTATAAAAAATCCACAGGGAGCCAATGGAGAGGTTGCTGACCCCTGCCATATATAGATACAATGAAGGGCTCATTCTAAGCTAATGAAAACACAATGAGTGTGTTCCAATCCACGTACTTCCAGAAGTACACTTCAATGTAGTGCACTTTGTGCACTCTGTACTCTCTTGAGTAGTGCGTAAATTTCAGCGGGGTAGGGTCGTCTCAAATCAAATACTCTGCGGCGCACTGACTGGAAATGACGATCGCAACATTTGACCGCGCCTCGCTACCCGCCATAATATCTTCTGAAAAAAAATGAAAGCAGAGTGGAAATTACGTTTCCAATGTCGTCGCCTACGCCTACGATGTGTCCTCCTGTTGGCTGAAAATGCACCGGTCTGTTTACGTTTTGTATTGTTTTATTCTGTTATCTAAGTATGTTTGAATAGTGGTCGTGGTCCCGCCCCTTCTGCTACATAGCCAAGATGGAGGCAGTTGAGTGCGGAAAGTGTCCAGCGTTCCACACTCAAGGATCTGACCGTTTTGAGTACAACATCCGGTTACTTTGAGTGTACTGCATTTTGCCGTACTTCCCAATTTGAACGCACTTATGCACTCAAAATAGTGAGTGTAAGTACAGAAGTATGCGGATTGGAACACACCGAATGATTCTAGTTTTATATGATTATACACTAATGAAAACAGTTATGAATATTATATTCCATTCCTGCTAATAGATCCCCTGAGATATCACACACTGTTCCTTTAAGTAAAATCTTCAATGCGGGGCTTTAACTTGTAAGAGGGTATTTCTACACTGTGTTATTGCTATTTTTTTACTAAAGTAAAAGAGTACTTCTTCCACCACTTCTGAGTGACTTTGAAGGGGGGGTGTTGGGTTGATCTGGGATCAGACCACTTGGGGGCCTCGGGTATCCCAGTCAGTCCCAGACCAGGAGGAGGAGGAGGAGGAGGAGCCTCGGTGGAGGAAGTAGCTCTCACAGCCTGGATGTGTGTGTGTGTATGTGTGTAGAGCAGAGTTACCTCCATAGTGAGAGTGTCGCTAACCACTGGATTGTTACAACGACAAGCAAGAAGTCATCCTCTGGAGGAAACCACTGGAGGACTAGTTTCAGTGTATTTATTTACCCTCCTCTCGGTACAGGTTGAAGCGGTGCAAGCTGGTCCAGCAGCAGCTCGCAGCGTTACCATTACCATGCATTCAGACTGCAGGCTGCTATGGGCAGAGCGGTAATGGTGGTGGGCAGGAGACCGACAGGGGCCGTTCAGGGGGTTCTCGTCCTGTCGATGATTCTCCTCATCCTCCTCACCAAGGAGCAGGGCTGCCGAGCGCAGAAAGGTTAGTGATCAAAACACAGCTGCTGCTGACAACTGGAGGAGTTAACAACCACAGACACATGCGGCCATGCTGGCTTTTTAATAAAGTGTGTTGTTATTGTCCCTCCAGACTTTAAAAAGCTACCTTACATGGCCGTGTGTGTGTACGTGGAGTTCTGCCTGCTTTACACCGCTTTACTGCCGCCGCCCGTCATGACGGACGGGTGTGTTAGTAGAAAAACCAGGCGAACCGGTTCTGAAAAAAACTGTGATTGTGAAGGTATAACGGCTGCTTTGGTGGATCAGTTGCTAGCCGAATTAAAGTGTGGCTTTAAGTGAGCTGTTATAAGTTAAAAGTAACACCATTTACTTGTTTGCGTTTCTGTATAAGCTAGGTAACCTTTAAATTGCGTGTTTTTTCAATGGAGTGTGGTTTTAAAGATCTATGTGCACATAAGGAGCTTGTGGCCTTGTTTTCTCACTCCAGGTAGTCGATTTTATACCTTAAAATACCGTGAACTTACTACTACACGGCAAACTCAATGTTTTGATAGTTTTATTTAACCATGTTGTACTTAAATGTGAATATTTAGCAGGTTTTTAGAGCCCACAGCCAACCTCTCAGGTGGTCAGAGATTGGGGGTGGGGTAGCAGTGAGTGGGGGTATGACTGTAAACACGTGGACACAGTTTGTCATAAATTTCACATGCATTTTAGTTTTTCACATTAAGTATCCACTTTTCTGTGATGATGTTAATCTTCTGAGTAGGTGTGAGGATGAAACAGCAGGATGGATTTATATTGGGATGTTGTTTTTGGGGGTAACTTCAGGAAGGTGTAATGTGAACTCCTGCATGAATGCCTGGATGTAGTATATTTGTGAGTCAGAGTTTGAGGGAAGCAGCTTTGTTTTTGTCCTTGTTCATCTGGATAGTGTCCACTGAGAGGCTCTTGCATAACTCCAGGCCCACAAGAACATCCACTTAGCACCATGAGGCGTGACTGAGTGTTATCTCAGGGTCCACAGCATCAACACACACACACACACACTCTGACAGCTCAGAGGACACGAAAACAAACGTATCCTTGAAAAGATCTGAGGTCATAATTTTTTAGTTAAATTGAATTCAAGATGCCAAAAACAAATACAATAGCTACTTCTTAAATTTTAGGCCTATATTTCGATCAGTTTATCTTCTCTGCAGCACAGCCCAAAAAGTTTTTATTGTCTTTTAAATCCAACTTCTCAGCTGAACCTACAATACATTACATTCATTTGGCTTTTATTCAAAGTAGGGCTGCAACTATTTTCTCATTAAATTGTTAAGTCATTAAAACATCCTGATGTCTTCAAACTAGGGCTTTCAAAGTGAACGCGTGAACGCAAATTTGTTTTAACGCCACTAATCTATTTAACGCAGTAACGCAGTCGATCTTTTGGAGGTTGTAGCGGGCTCAGTTTTAAAACTAAAGTGATGCTCATACTAGTTTGTCGCGAAGGAGGTTAAATAACGCTCCAAACTTGGGCAAAATTTTGGTGAGGAAAAACTGTCATGGCCATCTTCAAAGGGGTCCCTTGACCTCTGACCTCAAGCTATGTGAATGAAAATGGGTTCTATGGGTACCCACGAGTCTCCCCTTTACAGACATGCCCACTTTATGATAATCACATGCAGTTTGGGGCAAGTCATAGTCAAGTCAGCACACTGACACACTGACAGCTGTTGTTGCCTGTTGGGCTTCAGTTTGCCATGTTATAATTTGAGCATATTGTTTTATGCTAAATGCAGTACCTGTGAGGGTTCCTGGACAATATTTGTCATTGTTTTGTGTTGTTACACAGCGTTGTTGAATACTCGATTCTGATTGGTTAATCACGGCATTCTGCGGTCTGTTATTTCTTTATAGCAGACCGTTGCTATGGGCACAGTTCTGATGTCTAATAAGCGGGATAATGTGCATTGTCATTGTTGTGAAGGAAACCCCTTCAGGGCGATGAGCAGGGCTCTGTGTCGGGGTGCGGCATCGCCTCATCTGGGATTCTATCACAACAATGACCGGCTCTCTGTAAATGATCCCTTACTTGTTAATTGATTTCCAATAATAAATACATACATACATTTGCATAAAGCAAATATATGTATATAGCATATTTGCCCACTCCCATGTTGATAAGAGTATTAAATACTTGACAAATCTCCCTTTTAAGGTACATTTTGAACAGATAAAAAAAATGTGATTAATCACGATTTAATCATGGACAATCATGCGATTAATCGCGATTAAATATTTTAATCGATTGACAGCCCTACTTCAAACGTTTTGACCTACAGTCTGATTTACCCAAAGATATTCTGCTTACTCACAAGCCAAAGTAAAGCTGCAATTCCTTACATGTAAGAAGCTGGAACTAGAGAATATTTGGTATTTTTGTTCAAGAAATGACTTGAATGATTAAACAACTGTAAGAATATTTGCGGTCGACAAATTGAACGATGGACTAATCATTTCAGCTCTCATCCAAAGCATGTCTCCCTCCCATCACATTCAATTTGAGGCTCTGTGTCTTGCTCAAGGAGCAAAATGTAGACAGGAGTGGAACCACCAACCCTATGATTTATGACCGAATTTCTCTTATCACCTCAGCTACAGTCGCCCCTAGATATCATTTACATTGAACAGATGGATAGGCCCGTTTTAATGAAAGCCAACTACATATTATACTGTACTTACTGGTTGTATTTACCTGCAGAAAGAAAAAAATCAATCCCTAAACGTACAAAGCTGTGTGAAAGAACAAAAAAGTCATGTCTGGATTTATTCCACTGCCTCATGCCTGTCTGTGTGTGCTGAAGGAAACTAGTGTTGCGAATGTAACGTTTATGGATCTAGAACAAACAGATGTGCTCTTAGGTAGATCCCCCTTAACAGATGATAGTCTCAGTGGAAAAATACACTATTCAATATTTTTTTATTGTCATCAAATCCTATGAAAAATGTTAAACTTGCACTGCATTAGTCTGTGTGTGGTATTCAGTAGAGAAGGCAGACCTCTTTTAATGTGTTACAAATATAAAGTTTCACTCAGGGCTGCTTGATTATTCGCAAAAATCATAATCCAGATTATTTTTGGTCAATATTGAGATCATGATTATTTAACACGATTTACTCATTGACCTCAACAAACATCATGCATTTAGAAAGAAAAGTATGTGGTCTACAAGCAAAAATAGCAAACCGAAGGAAATTGTGTATTAGTTGGGGTCTATTTTCAGCTGCAGATTAATACACATTGCATGTAGTTGTATTTACAGCAGCAGGACGGGTGTATGTGGGACTCACAGTGTGGTTCATTGATGTGTTTTTGACAACAATGGAGATCTATGGCACAGAGGAATAAGATATAACAGACGATATTTGTTAGTGGGATCAATTCATTGTTGGTTTTGTTTTTTGGGATCTGTTGACATTAAGAAAAATAAAGAATAGCTTTATAGTTAAACCCTCTGATATGCAGACACTGCATTTAAATGAAAGACTAATGAACTGTATTTAATTTTTTTTTTTTATTGATAATTTGTATACTAAATCTTGATGTTTGTGTGCTTTATTAGAAACTGTATGTTTGTGTCGTCCTGCAGGTGATGGCTGTGGCCCCAGTGTACTTGGCCCCAGCAGTGGGACTCTGTCCTCTCTGGGTTACCCGCGGACATACCCGAACAACACGGTGTGCGAGTGGGAGATCAGCGTGCCCCGCGGCAACAGGGTCCACTTCCGCTTCGCCGAGCTGGACATAGAGGACAGCGACTGCCAGGTCAACTACCTCTGCCTCTACAACGGAATTGGACCCGAGAGGAGTAAGATGATAGGTGAGAGTGACGAGCGGATACTGGACTGATTTGGGGGGGAAAAACCCCAATTTAAGCAATAGTTCTTACCAAACTGACAGTGTTGTCATCTGTTTGCCATCGTCAATTTCAATATATCAGACTTTAAATACACAGTGAGGAAGTCCTTCTAGCCTCAAATTAAGGCGCCAGTATACTGCATCAGAAGTGCTTGTGGGATGGTCAAATAGCTGCAGAAAGAAAGGAGCCAGGGTCGACCACATCCTGGCCCACAGCCCTCTCCCAGTCTTTATGCATCTCATTAGCTTCTTCACTGTCTATGTTTACATGCACAGAAGAAATCAGGCTTTGACAGCAAATTGGAGAATGTATTACTATTAAAGGGCAGGTCCATCTGAGTTCTATTGTTTGTTTGTTTTTCAAATGGAAACGCCCACTCAGTGATGAAGGTTATTAAAATAAGCTAATCAAAGTTAATCAATAAGGTTAAGGTAAAAATTAGCTGTGCTAATTTCGGAAATAAGTGAAAGGTTTAGTTCAGATCTTTTTAAGTGGGGTTGTATGTATAGTCTTGTGTTCTGCGAGGTAAAATAACTGCTTTTGTGAATGTAGTCTGGTGGCTTTGAAGAGAGCGATATAACGGCTTCAGTTCTCCGTCAGAAAGGGCTGTCTGACGGCGAGGTAAAGCGGCGGTGAACGGGAGCAGCAGAAAAGCGTATTTTAGCTACCAAAAAAAAATCAATATTGGTTTGAGTGTACGCTATTTTTAGAATATTTTCACCGCTCTACTTCGCCATCAGACAGCTCTTCCCGACAGGGAACTGAAGACGTTACATTGCTGTCTTCAAAGCCAGACTCCATTCACAAAAACAGTAATTTTGGTCTACCGCTGCATCAATCGGTCAGTTTGTTTGTGTTATTGTGTGACTATCGGATCCGAACTAAAGTGGCGTCCACACAGCAGTACATTGCTTTGTTTCCGGGACGTTATTCCTGTCTGCTTCTCCAAACTGGGAGCATGCCGACCGCCATCTAAGTTACTGTATGTAACGTTAATACACTGACTATAAGGATGTATATACTGTATACTGTACATGTAGCAGCGTCATCATGCAGAAACCTACGTCAGGTCACGTGGGGAAAAGTTATTTGAGGGGCATGGGAAAATAGCATTTTGACACTAAAACATATCAAAATGTCAAAATTTAAATGGTCTGATTTGAATACATAAGGAACCCCACTGGGAAGCTACAGAATGATATAAAAACCACAAAAACCTGCATTACATACAGCTGGCCAGTAAACAGACTTCTTCATGACTCCAGCCATGTTTTTGAACCAAGTTTGGAATATTTTAAACTTTATTAAAGATATATGACAAGATACTTAACAGATCTTTACAAATAGCCTGTTTAGCCAATTGAGTTGTAGAATCAGATTTCCTGGAAGAGTTTCATCATTCTAATTTCATTTTCAGCATTAGTCAGACGGTGCATTTTTGAGTTTAACTAGTTGATTTGTTTGAGTTTCGTATTACAATTACTTGCCTAATTTCCAGACGCCATAGAGCAGGATGTTTGTTTGTTTTTTTAATTTACAGTGAAACATGAAAATACTTTGGAAAACAAGCAAGTGCAAAGAGAGTCTTTGCTTTCATTCCTTTGCACTGTTTTCTCTGTGATACTTTCTCTTTCCAAAGTATTTGTTTACACGATGATTCAGAAATCAAGCTGCTGCAGAAAGCCCACACTACCAGGTTACTCAAGTGCATGTAAACGCAGTGAAAGACATCGGCCACGCGGTTGCTGTGGGGCACGCTTCCAATGAGAGTTGCCGGTAATGAAAATTAAACAAAATATATGACCTATAGACGCTGTAAAAAAAAAATGTCCCCTTAAATAGATGATATGATTTCTGCAGGGGATATCTCACTTCACTTTGAGTCTGTTTCGGGTGATTTGAATGAATAAAATAAGACATATGAGCCCAAAATGATTTCTTGAAATGCTCTGGGTGGGCGTAAAAGTACACTCCAGGGTGTCCGCAGGTGTATAATGTATTGTTTTGTTTCGTTAGATTTGTTGCTGTATGTGTGAATCTAAACAGGCTTGTATAACTAACCTCTTCTCTGTCCTGTACCTTCCTGTGTCTCATCCTGTACTGTTTTAGGAGCGAAGTACTGCGGTTTGGGTCTGAAGGTCAAAGAGCTGATCAGTTCCAATGGCAGCCAGGTCACGGTCCAGTTCATGAGTGGGACCCACCACACCGGACGTGGATTCTACCTATCCTACTCCACCACCGAACACACGGGTAACAAGCTCTCAGATCACTCCACCTGTCTCTGCGTGTCATCTGTAGGTTCCAGCCTCAGGTTGAGCTTGTTTACATTTTACTGTAAGAGTTGCTTTTGGAGACTGTGTGCGTGTTGAACATGTTGAAATGAAAAGCGCAGTGGCCGCCAAAAATTCAGAGGTGCATGATCAAGTGCCGTCACAACTTGCGGAGCCTTCGCGCACCTCGCGAAAGCCGCAATGACGTAATTTTCTGGCGCGCGTGTCTCACGCCAACTTCACTGCGGCGACCATAAACCAGGCTTTATACATAAGAAGAAATAAGACTGTAGAACGTTGTAATTGACCAATCAGAATCAAGTATTCAACAAAGCCGTGTAATTACAAAATGCTATTTTCTGTTTAGTTAATGTGTTGTGTTCAGTGTTGCTGTTCTTGCATGTCAGGGCCAATGTATATTACCAGAGCAGAGAGGGTGATATACATTTCCAATTATCCTGTTAGCAAACCGTGTCTGCAAGCTCATAAATAGAAAGAAAAGAAAGTAACAGTTAAAGATGACTTGAGTTGAATAGAGAACTCTGTCTGCAGCTTTGCGATAACGGCTCTCGAGGCCAAGTGAGAGGAGCATTTACGACGTTGGTGTTTGCTCACCATTTAAAAAGATTATTTAAACGCACGGAAGAGATAAAGAGCTGCTCTGCTGCGAGTCGTGTAGTGTGACCAGCCACATATCTGGAAGTCCCGCTGCAGCGTGCAGGGTCATCATGCGAGTGGGCATCGGTCACCGTGTCAAATTATCAGGGTTCAGTATGGAAAATATGGAATTTGATTTTATTGTCATTTCCGGGTCTGGATAAGTATGGAAAAAGAAAAGATTATGGAAAAAACATTTGTGTTTCCAGACTATCGCCCCTGTTCTGTTTTCTACAATATAAAACATACATGCCCTGGACCCCCCTAGCTGCTTTGTCACATGGGTATATGATATTACGCTGTTGCATTTTATTTTTTCGACTTTGGATAGCTCTCTTTTTTCACCATACATGTGTTTGCATCCCTGGCAATTTTTTTGGTAACCTAATAGCATAGGCTACATAGTCAGAATGTAACATGCACGTTAACATTTCGATTTTGAAACCATTTATTTACATAATAAACATCTAGCTGTTTCTACTCATGTCAAATATGGTCTGATAAATCAACCGAGAAGTCTGGAAATTGAAGCGTGTAAAAAAAAGTATGGAATTTTAAAATGGAAAATGTGTAGGAAGCCTGAATTATTGTTTTTTTTTTTCCTTTAAATGTGAGAACGGACGGTATTGAATACAGACGGGTGGCACCAGCAGATGTGTTTATATAACCTCTACTCAACCGTCAGTGTGTCTGAGTCTGGGTTTTAGTCACATTGCAGTTTTACAGCCCTCCGTGTCTAAGTGCAAAAGGTAAATTGTTGTTACTGCATTTGTGGTTTTTAGTTGTGACTTTTTTTTCAATGGAGTGTGACGTGTATGAGACAGCCGAGAGGGATGTGAGAAGCCATTTGAGAGGAACAGGAACAAGAGGAAGTGAGAGTAATTGAGAGAAATGGAAAGCAATAACAGTTTGTGGTTTTATATTAAGACTTCCTGTCTGTTAGAAGCTGTTAACCTTTTCTCTAATGTGATATCATATTACCTGAAGAACTGTGTTAATAAGCCCCTTTCAGACACGCACCCCTTTTACATCATGTTTGTATCTGCGCCCACTTTTAAGTAGAAGTCACGGTGCGATCTCACCAGGTCAGAACTAGTAACGTTTCCGTGTGCCTTTCGACACGGCAAAGTCTGAACTGAATGCTGTCAGATTAACACCTTGTTCCGCCTTCTGAGATCACCGTAATACACGTATTATCTCTTATCATCTCTTGTGCACAAAGAAAAATAAAACAGATTTGATAAGTGAACAGTGAATGAGCCAATTTGAAGTTCTTTAGGAGATTCTTCTCATGATCAGATCAGTCTATAAAAGCTATTTTCCCCTCGTGGTGCAACTGCGGCAACAACCAGCACTTTCCTCTCTATATTATTTTAAACATTTTGATAAATGAATATTTTATATAATATTATTTATTAATATAAAACTCTTTACATGCAGCATTAGAGTGCTAACATTACGCCTTGTTATTTGATGCTTGTGCGCTGTTGAATATTATGAAACAAGCAGCAGAATTTGCTCTCTAATAATGTTAAGTGATTGCAAAAATATATCACATCGAGGACGGTCATTAATTGAGGCAAAATAAGTTTTAAAATCCGTCAGAGATGCAGCACGTGACAGATCAAAAACAAAAAAAAGTCTACTTCCTTATCATAACACGAACATATCCTGTCATGTCCGAATAAAGCCGTGAGAAAAAGACACCTTTGTCCAAATGACAAAGACATTACTTTGACAGATAGATGAAGCCAGAAATGTTATGTAACTGAAAGGAGCTGAATGTGATGGACAGATTAATGTTAGAAAAGAGTCTCTATCACACCGTCCTCCTAACAATGGTTTATAGATTAAAAAAAAATCAACAACAATTTCCTTCCATTCATATTTCTTTTTACCTTATTACAAATAGTAGTGACTCATCATTACTGTGTGCATTTTTTCCCACTTACAGTCAGTCATTTGATTGTGTTGCAAGATCTGAATGTCGCATACGATGACGCATTCCAAACTATATTTTCCAAACCGGCAGTGGAGTGAGGGGCGTTTACTTCCAACTGTCTGTATTGAAATGAAGCACATGATGTTATTATGACTGGTTTCTGGGTGATGAAATATTTATGATGTGATACATTCTTTATCAATTTATGGACAAAATGAAAGAAAAGTGATATCTGATATGTTTGCCCATGATACTATACTAATTATACAGACAATATTGCATGTGCTATTTAGGATATTTCAGTGTGCCAGCCGCTCCAGGATCAAGAAGACGAACTAGCAACTAATTATTATTAATTATCAATAAATCTGTTGATTATTTTTTTTCAAATAATCGATCTTGGTTAGTTTAAATAATATCAAAACATAGTGGAAAATGCCTGGCACAATTTCCTAGAGCCCAAGGTGGCGTCTTCATATTCCTCGTTTTGTACAAAACTCAAAAGATATTAAATTTAGAAAAATATAGACGAGAGAAAAGCAGAAAATCCTCATGTTTTGAGCTGGAGTGAATGAATGAATAATCAGTTATCAAAGTTGTTGGAGATTACTAATAGTTTTAGCACTACTAGCATCATTTGCATAGTTAGATTTTCCACAGACCCCTCTGCAGCCACAGTGCAATTAATAAAACTTGATGAAAAGTGCCAATATGTCATCTGAGTTTTGGTACTGAAAACATTTTTTTTTTTTTTTTTTTTACAACAAAACAAAATGACGGCAGACTTCTCTAAAGCATCAGTGTTCTTGTCTTCACACAAATGACCTCAGAGGACCTTTGCATGAAGAAAAAAAGTCAAAAATGTTCTTCTCGCCACCTACTTTTTGTGCATGGCAGCTTTATAATTGATGGTATAGACGTAATCCATCTAAAAACTGACAAAAATACTGTAGCTACAGTCTGAAACCAGTTCTAAAATGCACTTTCTCTTCAATGAGAATGTTGTTGTGACTGTGTAATTGTAATTTTAGACGGCCGTGCTTTGTCATGTGGAACATTTTCAGATAAACAGATAATTGAAGCCACAAGAAGAGGAGGGCAGTGACGTGTGTGCAGGAGAGTAATGATTCCGTCTAAGTGGTTGTCTCGGTACGACTGAATCACACTGGAAGGCAAACAAGGCCGTCAAATGGACCCCCGGCTGGTTTTCCCCTTCACAGAACTGATGTGTGTTTTTCGCGTCGTGTAACTGATCGTGCAGACGAGCGTGGGAGGACAGTTTGCACAGCTAAGTAAATCAGTCGTCATGGCGACTTGCGGTGGTTGGGGGGTATTTGTCCGTTTGAGTCACTGGTTGGTTTTCTGAGATAAGTGGGTTTTTTGATAATGTGGTGGAGACTCACCGAGACTGACCACCACCGCGGGGTTTACATAGAGTTCCCAGCAGCCCACGGCATCCTGCTGGACATATGTGGTGTGCCTCATCGCTGAAACACTCATGTCATGTGCCTTAAACACACACACACACACGCACACACATTTTTGGTTGTATGTGTTCGGAGCTGAACTGTGAATATTGTGAATATTTTTTGGTTTGGTATGATACTAAACTGAATATCATTGAGTTTTGAACTATTGGTCAGTTTGAATGTGTCGATGTCAGAAATTGTGATCAATGAATCGGATTAATCACAAATGAAAATAATTGTGCTGCAAGTAACTCTAGTAATCTTCTATCATCTTATCAAATGTCATATATGATGAAAAATGCCCACCACAAGTTCTGAAAGCTCAAGGTGTCGTCTTCAAATGTCTTGATTTTCCCCACCAGCTGCTGAGAAAACTGAGAAAAACAAAACAAATCCTCACATTTGAGAAGCTGAAACTAGCAAATACTTGACGGTTTTTAAAGAGGACCTATTGTGCTCTTCCCCTTCCCTTTAGTGTGTTATGTAGTTGTTTGTTCATTTAAAAGGTCTGCAACATTACAAAGCCCAAAGTCCACACCAAAGGGAGTTCCTCTCCCCCACAGACACACTGCTCCTGAACTGCCTGAAACGCCTTGACTAAAATCCCGCCTTTTCTTCCGTAACGTTGTGATGTCACCAAGTGACACATTTTGCATAATACCTGCCTAGCGGCTAGTTTGGCACACCCTCAAACAGAGCTAGTTAGAGCAGAGCTGGAGCGGAGTCCGAAGAGTTTGGTTCGGTTGACCAATCACAACAGAGTAGGCCAGTGCAGAGGTGCTGCAACACAGCTGGTATGAGAAAAATGAAGCGTTTTTTTTTTTTAAAAATTAAAGCATTTTAACATGTTCTAGTAGTAAGGATGTACCTGAAAATAAGAATCATTAATTAATCGCCTATCATTTCAACTTACGAAAATAATTAGAACTGAAAGAATTAGTCAATTTAATCAACTGACAAAAAAATAATCAACTGTTTTGATAATCGATAAATTGTTTCAAACGTTTTTCAAGCAAAAATTCTCAAATGTGACGATTTTTTTGCCTTTCTCCGTTTTATATCGTCGTAACTGAATATCTCTGTTTTTTGTTTTTTTTTTACCATTTTATGACATTTTTTTAATCACCAGACAAATCGATACTGAAAACAATCGTTAGTTGCAGCCCTAGTTGGGAGAATTACTTTCAATCAAGCCAATTGTAAAATCTTTCTGTGGGACAATCTGCCCAATTTCGACGACTGCTCTTCATTACTTTAAATACCTAAAACACTAGATAATGAAATTACATGAATTGCCTGGAAAAGGTTGGGAGGTTGACGTGTTGCCAGAGAGAGAAACGGAAAGAGAAAAGGGGGGGTGATGCGTTTGTAGGAGAGCATGCAGAGAAACCAGTTCTGACACTGTTTGTTTGCCTTTTGCAGATCTAATCACCTGCCTGGACAAAGGGACTGATTTCCCCGAGGCCGAGTTCAGGTAAATAACGTTTTGCTTTGTGTGGATAATTGTGCAGCGATCAAGCCGTCCGATATTCATTGTGTGCGTCCTCTCTCTTTCTTCTCAGTAAATACTGTCCGGCGGGCTGCTTGACGTCTACTGAGGAGATTTCTGGAACTATACCTAACGGATACAGAGAGGTGAGGACGTACAGCATGCATGTGTTTTTCTTTGTGGCGTCCTCGGCGTCACATTTACAGGTGAGTCACGGTGCCCTGTGGTCTCCTGCTGTTTAATCACTGCTACCCCACAGGGATCATCACCACATTTGCTCACTCACGTTTCGATGGCTTTGCTCTGTTATTTTTTTGCCGCCATCCATTACTGTGCCGCGAGTCTGCACATCTTTTTCGTTTGATTCCTCTTTTTCTTCCTTGTGTAAACGGGGGCCTCTGCTCCGTGGTATGCGAGTCCTGGACTGATGACCTCACAGCACCCCCGCTGTGCGTGAGGTCATGGGCGCCGAGTCTCTGGCTGATGACTTCATGCTCGGAGCTCGGGGTTTTTTTGTCAGAGGGAGGGAGAGAGGGTGTTGCTGGCGGATGGGAGGACAGGGAGGAGCGTCGGGGTGTGCTTCGGGGAGCGAGGTGCCCCACAGGAACAGAGGAGGGGCAGGGTCAGCGGGTGAAAGGGAGGTGAGATAATAGTTTGGCCGAAAATAATAAGCCTCTAATCCAGTCCAGCTGCGAGAGGGCGCTGAGCGAAGCCGAGTGTGTGTGAGACAAAAAGCTGGAGAGTGAGTCAGTGTGAGGGAGAAGTTGGAGAAAAACCTCCGTGTGTTGCATGCCTAGGTTTCGTTATATGTGCAAGTGATTCATTCATGCTTGTGTTTTAGAGGTGTGTGTGTGTGTGTGTCACAGGCTGTAATATCAATGTGATTGTGGAAGCATACTTCATTCCGCCCCACCCAGACCCAGACCCTGCAGCTCACTTTCTCTGGAGTTTCTTACTGTGATCCATGTCCTTTTTTTTGGTTTTTATATTTCCACATCCCGCATATCATATGTCTCTGTGTGTGTGAGTGTTGTTTAATGTGTGTCAGTGTGGTTTCCTCTGTTGGAGGCAGGGTGCGGCGGTTTGGAGCGAAGCGTTGTGTTTGTGTTAGCGGTTTGGTATGGCGCTCTTTAGGATGTGGTGTGTGTGTGTGTTTTTTTGGGAAGTTTTAAGAGTCACAGGGCAAGTGTTGATTGCATGTGGCAGCATTTGAACTTGCTGTGCGTGTGTGTGTGTGTGTGTGTGTGTGTGTGAATACCGTGTTCTTTTCGTGTTGCCACTCTGTGGGTCGCCAGTGTTTTTCCCACAATCTTGTCAGCTGTGAATTCCAGTGTCGGGTCTTTTCCAGTAATAAAATTCCACCTCACTCGACCAGCTGTTCACGGGAAAAAGGAGCTCGTGACCAATCGGTGTGTTTTTTTTTTTTTTTTGTCCATTTCTCTGCGATGTGGCAGCAGGTTTGGACAGGAATGCAGCCAGAAGTGAATCATTACCGTCGGTGCCCCTCAGTATCCTCTCCACAGAGTAGTGACATCATGCTGACTCATCAGCCTTTTATCTGCCACAGTGTCTGAAGGTTAAGCGGTCGTTCTCCGTGCTCACACTGTAAGGCAGACAGTACTGCCTGTTCCCCCGCAGACTGCAAACACTCCTCGTCAGATACTCAGAACCAGTTTTTGATTCCTTCCACATAAAAAAATCATTGTGCCAAATTTTGAACTCAAAAAGTCCAGATGCAGTTCTCTTTGAAAGGGTTAGGGGTGGACTATTGCGGATAAAACCATCGATCGTGATGTGTAATTTTATAGGCGATAATATATTGTGTATACATTAGGGCAGTCGAAGTTAATAATAAAACGTTAACGCAAATTTGTTTTAACTCCACTAATTCCTTTTAACGCAACTTGTGATTTTTAAGTTATAGTAAACTGAGCCCCAGTTTTAAAGCTAGGGTGAAGATACTAGACATCATATGAAAACTAGATAAACTAAGAAATCCATCGGTACCAACAGTGTCATAGTAGCTTGTCGCGAAGGAGGCTAAATAACGCTCCAAACTTACACTCAAATTTTGGCAAGGAAAAACTGTCATGGCTATTTTTCAAAAGGGGTCCCTTAACGTCTGACTTCAAGATATGTGAATGAAAATGGGTTTCTACGGGAACCCACGAGTCATCGTCCGGCGCGTGGACGATGAGAAGTTTAAAAAAAAATATTCTCGGTTCATTATGAAACCATACCGGGCTGGATGTCGGATCACTTTTGATTTCATTTTAGAATTAGTCTACACGATGGTTGATTATGATTGGATATAAGATCCACAGCATACCCGGTTGAAAACATGTGGATAAATGTATTACTCAGTGCTTTTTTTTATTGGGCATCAACCTTGCGTTGATGAACACAGACTTTAATCGTAAATAAACGCTTTTAAGTTCAGGTTGCGGTTACGTGAGACACCGCTCAGATGGAGTCGTGCAGACAGCTGCTGCACAGATTAAAATGACAGACTATCTGTACACACACGGAGTGGACGGGAATGATTGAAATGTCTTTTTTTACCGTGGGGATACAGTGATTCACAAAAGAAAGTAGGTCTGGCGCAATGGCCCCTTGTCCCCCCCTACTTCTGGTATCCATGCTGGTGTCAATACTAGGACTTGGGGTGGGACTTTCTTGTAATGTTGTTCACGTTAAATTTAAGCTTTCTGTATGTCTCTCACAAAAGTAAATTACGCAGAGCAACACGGTCTCTGAATTGTTTTTGTCTGATGCAGAAATAGCGTTTTCAAACAAAGCCCTTTTTAATCTGTTATCAGTCTATTTTTCCGTAATCTTCACAGTTCATCAGATGATGTGGTGGAAATCGGCTTTAGTTACTTACCGGCACTGTTTGTTGTAATGGAAATAGAGAAGTGCATAGCCAGCATTCCCCTTAATCTCATCTCGTCTTCGCTTTCACCCTGCAGTCCTCTCCTGTGTGCGTGGCAGCCGTCCATGCAGGTGTGGTGTCCAACGCCGTGGGAGGGAGGATCAGCGTGGTCAGCAGCAAAGGCATCCCTCACTACGAGGCCTCACTGGCTAACAATGTCACTTCCACTGGGTAAGAGAGTGTTCGCTGTGAATCTTGGATACATTTTAATCTGATTTTTTTAGGAACCCAATCAGATTAGAAAATGATTATTAAAATACTTGTGGTTTGATTCTTTTTTTAAATGACTTAAAAGAAGTCCAAATCCAGGCAGTTTTCAGTGATTATTGGTTAAAAAGTCTTGGATGTATTCATCTATGTTCCTCTAATCCTACACTTCTGTCCTCAGAGGAACTTTGTCCAACAGCCTCTTTACCTTCAGGACCAACGGTGAGTTTTAATTCTTTTCTGAAGCACCATTTAGAAGTAACAGTTTTGTCCTGTAAATGTAATTATTAACGTCAGCATCTGTAATTTTTAACTGAGTGTAAATCTTGCCATAATGTCCGTAATTTTTTACACATGCTCACAGTGCAAACTGGATTGCTGCTCTAATGCAGCTAAAGGAATTACATACAAACATGTCAAATATATATATTAAGGCCTCCTAAATCTCATTCAGTTTCAATGAATTTCTTATATTGTTATTAATGATGGTCTTTCTGCGCTTGCAGGCTGCATTGGAACGCTCGGTTTAGAGTCTGGTGGCGTCGCGGACTATCAGCTGTCTGCTTCGTCTGTGTGGGAGTGGAACACCGGTCAACACAGCATGTGGGCGCCATCGGGGGCTCGGCTTAAAAAGGCGGGGCTGCCCTGGGCATCTTCTCAGAGCGACCAGCAGCAGTGGCTGCAGATCGATCTCAAGAGGGAGAAGAGGATCACAGGTACACAACTACATAGACACACACACACACACACACACACACACACACACACACACACTCACACTCACACTCACACTCACACTCACACTCACACTCGCTGAAATTACTAAACACTAAAACCACTATCTTTTAATTTAATTGTA
>CAKAOH010036445.1:0-15636 GCA_916701665.1 Sebastiscus tertius | reverse complement strand
ATAATAATAATAATAATAATAATAATAATAATAATAATAATAATAGTAATAGTAATAATAATAGTAATAATAATAATAATAATAATAGTAATAATAATAGTAATAGTAATAATAATAATAATAATAGTAATAATAATAATAATAATAGTAATAATAATAATAATAATAGTAATAATAATAATAATAATATAATAATAATAATAGTTAGGGTTGGAGTTCAACAGCACTTCATCAGATCTGAATCCTCTTGAACCTAATGAACCGTAATGATTTTAGGTATAGTATCTTTAAAGCTTTCTGTATTTAGTTGAGTTCTGATTAGACGATAATTTCTATAATTAATTCATCGTTTCAGCGTTTTTTAAAGCAGAAATGTCAAACATCTGATGGTTCCAGCTTCTCAGATGTGAAGAGATCGGAGCATAACGTCCACTTTCTAAAATAGTTAAACAATTCTTTCTAGGTATATATGTTTGTATGTAAGTGTATATATTGTTTTATTTTATTGTAATTTAAATAATTATTTTATTTCTTTTATATCAGTAACTGTAAATCTATGATTTACTTTTATTCTAATTTAAATATTTTTCTATATAAGTCTCTGTATAAATGATATTTTATTTTATTCTAACGTAAATGTTTCTGTATAAGTAACTATATATTATTTTATTTAGTTTTATTCTTATTAAGATATTTCTATTTAAGTAACTGCATATTTTTTATCTAGTTTTATTCTAATTTACGGTATTTCTATTTCTATATAAGAAACTGTTTATATTGTATTATTTTATTCTACTAACTAGTAAATATTCAGTTACTTTCTACTGAAGTGTCTGAAATGTCCTGCGTTGAACAAAGAAATATTATAAATATGATAAATGCGTTCAGTCCAAAATGGCGGCCAGAGCTGTTGTCAGAAAAACACCAGAGTTTCATCGGTTTGCCTCTAAACTCTCGCAGAGGAGGTGCTGGAGAGGAGGAGAGGAGGAGCAGATGAGGAGAAGGAGAGAAGGAGCAGATGAGGAGAGGAGGAGGAGAAGGAGGAGCAGAGGAGGAGCAGAGGAGGAGCTAAAGATGAGGAGAGGAGGAGCAGAGGAGGAGAGGAGGAGCTGGAGAGGAGCAGATGAGGGGCAGATGAGCAGATGAGGAGCAGAGGAGGAGAAGAGGAGGAGCAGATGAGGAGAAGGAGAGGAGGAGCAGATGAGGAGAGGAGGAGGAGAAGGAGAGGGGGAGAAGGAGTGGAGGAGCAGATGAGGAGCAGATGAGCAGAGGAGGAGCAGAGGAGGAGCTAAAGATGAGGAGAGGAGGAGCATAGGAGTTGAGGAGGAGCTGGAGAGGAGCAGATGAGGAGCAGATGAGCAGAGGAGCAGCAGAGGAGGAGGAGATGAGGAGAGGAGGAGAAGGAGAAGAGGAGCTGGAGAGGAGGAGCAGATGAGGAGCAGAGGAGGAGCAGATGGAGAGTTAGTGTGTCCGCGGTGAAGCCGGCGGTGCAGCTGTTGTCCTCTCAGCTCCGTTGTCTCAGTAAATAATAGATTTCCAGGCAACGCCGGCAGCCGGGTGATAGAAACACGCCGGCGTCTTCGTCCCGTCACTCCGGAGGCCGGCGATGGAAAATCCTCCCGGTCGTATATTTACCTCGCCGTTGTTGTAAAACAGAGAAACGCTGGGGTTGAGTTTGAGTGGAAAGTTTAGTCTGCAGGGGGAGGAGACTGCATTCCTCTCATCCGTCTGATACGGTTGAGATAACTAACGAGAAAACTAGAAGGAACACACGGAAGTGAGATGTAAGATCCCAAAGTTAATTAAATACATATTAAATATAATAATATATTATTATACAAATAAAGAGACGATGCGGCCGTGTGTTCCAGCCGCACTTTAAACATCTTAAAGATGCTTTTATTTAATATTAGTCCTGATTTCATCGGCTTCTCCTGTCAGGTTGGACTGTTTGATGAAATCAGCAGCTGAAACTTCATGAAGAGTTTAAAACAGTATAATTAAAGTTTAATCATCCACACAAATCGAATTTAATTATTGTTTGTGGAGAAACAGTTCTTTAAAGTTCCTATTTATTTTTGTCTTTCGGTTTCTTTGATTTCCTTTTTATTTTTCTCTTTGTTCTCGTTTCTCTTTGTCGTCTTTGCTTCTAAGAGGAAATTAGTTTTCACAGATTTGGCAGGAAAACATTCAATCAAAGAAAATTATACAAAAACGACGCGGCAAACCTCAACGGATGTTATCTAGTTTAAAGAGTAGAAGGAAACACAAAGCGGCTTTTAGCACAAACTGAACCTGAATATTGGTCCGTTATCAGGAACTGACAACAGCTACTGACAACGTCGTCATTATTGTTCTCCTCTACAGTTTATTTATGAATTTACTGCTTTAATGTTTGTCAAATCAAAAAGGTTAAAGAGCTGCAGAGAGAACAGAGGACAGGAGGAAGCATTACAACGACCAACACTGTGTGAACCTGTCATCAACATCCTGACTAATTATATAAATACTGATTATAACGATCAGCTGATGATGATGATGATGATGATGATGATGATGATGATGAAACCCACTCAGTCCTTTAAAAAGCAGCCAAAGCGTCACTCATGAGATGTGTCAGCCAGTCGGCCCACATCACAGCTCATCATGGACTCATCACCAAACATCACACATGAACTATCAGAGATCTGATGAACTCACAAACTACAACTGAGAGTCCAGGTCGTGCAACATATCCTCGTACGGTTCCTATGATATCTGTCTATATATGTTCAGCAAAATGCATACAGTCTTTTCAAAATAAACTGCCCTCTTCACAGGAAGCAACTTCCTTAGGTTTAGGCAACAAAACATCTTAGTTATTTTTAGGTAAAGATCCAGGTTTGGATTAAAATAACTCCAGAAGTGGCGTTACTTAAGTACGGAAGTTACGTAACAAATAAATCAACTTCTTGCCTCACACGGGGCACCATAGTGGCCTCCTGGTGAAAGTCTGGTGTTTTCAGACCCACCCAGCCACCCCGACCTCCTCCCTACACGGCGTTCGCCGCTCTTTATACTTCCTGGTTCACTATTACGTTAATTACACGCTAACTGACTGTCGTAACTGTGAATCCTCAGTTGGACTATAGATGGTGCTGTTTTCAAACGGCCATTAAACAGTCCTAAAAACACGTTAATTTCATCTAGGATGCACCGATATCGGATCGGATATCGGGCTGATACTGACTCAAATAGCTGGATCAGATATCGGTGACAATGGGGCCCATCTATTAAATTGAATTCTATGTTTATATACTATATACATTGTATACTAGAATATGAATTCCTGTTTAAGTTTTGACCAATTTGTTGCTGCATTAAAACAGTTTACACTTGAACTGTAATTCATGTTAATTTTGAAGATTTTTTATCAAGTTGTTGGTGTATGATTCATTATATTAATAATAAATAACAATTAAATACATTTATGATATGTTATCTATGTATTTATTTGTGACATTTTGTTTTACTAACTAAGGAAATCATTGTTTAAGTCCAGCCTGATGTTAACTTACACATCATAACAGAATGATCCCAGTCACTTCCACACAGTGAGACACACAGCTGATTAATGAAACACTGGCATCGGATCGGTACTCGGTATCGGCCGATACCCAAAGCCCAGGTATCGCTATCGGGACTGAAAAAGTCGGATTGGTGCATCCCTAATTTCTTCCAGATGTGGTCACTTTTTCACCTTGGTCTTTATGCAACCACTGCAACCATTACATTTCACACAAACAAAACGTTTTCTCCAAACTCAGCTGTTGTTCTTGTAATAATGGGATAATTATCTGGAAAATTCAAAGGTTGTTTACTCAAGAAAACGAGATAGTTTCGGCATTATGTAAAAAAAACTAACAAAAACTGCTAACCCTGAGAGAACAACGTCATTTAATTGATGAAAAGCATCTATTTCCCTCATCCTCCTGATGCTGCTGAGAGAATACTCCCCCGTCTTTACAGTCTAAAGTTGTGAATCTGGTAAAAGCTCCTAATTTGAGCGGATCTATCGGTCCATCTGTAGCGCAGCGTGACAGGCGGTGTGTCAGCCTCTGACTCACTGCAGACATGAGTGTGTAACTGGAGAAGTTCAATGAGTCCGGGTTACTAACAATCTGCAGCTACAACAGAACACAAACACACGACACACACCGACTACATCAAACCAACATCGTTTCCTGACGACAACGACAAGTCAAGAGTTTATCTTCAGAGTAGAAAGGTGCAGTTAATCAACTATCATTTTGACTTTCAACGATTATTAAAACAAGATAATCGACATGAAATGATTATTGTGTTCCGTTTCACAATGACGCTCTCGTTTTGTCTTGTGTTATAAATAAAGTGCACCTTTACTTTACAACACTCGGCGGGTCAGGGGCCGCCACTCGATGTGGGAGGATCCGCTCATGGGAACTTTCCCCGGAGCTGGCTGGCCCTCGCTGGGCGTATTTCCTCCGTGGTGGTCCGCCATGACCGGCTCAAGTTCTACTTGGAAAGGCCCAAGGGGAAGGTGCCGCTTTACATCACTCCTCGCCTCGCCCGGACCTCGCCGCTTAGTGCTCGCTGTGCCCTCATCCTCTGCAGGGAGGGACGGAGCTCCGTGCTCCTGACGTGACTGTCAACCGGAACAGACTGACGTCGGCAATGTCGGCAAGCCACCCGACCCGTCTTGAAACACGGACCCCGTCTCGTTAACAATGCTGTGTAGGTCTGACTTTTTTGCCGTGTCATCACCATTACTATCTTAATATTAGGGATGCACTGATACCACTTTATTCAGACCGAGTACAAGTACTTCCATTTGGGTACTCTCCGATACGAGTACCGATACGAGTACTTCTCTGAGCCTAAAGAGCCTCGTTAACAGCCAGCTGGAGGGTGTGAGCGACACACGGCAGGCTGGGGAAGTGGCGCTTAAAGTGGCGAAGACAGGTCAATACGATCCTGTTCTGATTACAACAAAGACGGCCGAACATCGTCTCACGTCTCACGTTGTTGTTGTTTAGTTCAGTTCATCTTTCCAACACAAACATGATCCAAACACACTACATATGATTTCATTAATAGCGGTTGCTTCTCTGCGGTCGAGATAAATAAAGTTAGATAAGACAGAAACTCACGTGGATGTTGCGGAGCTTCTTCCTGCCTCTCTCCAGTCGACTCAGCAGTCTCAGGTGAGGCTGCTCTACGCCCGCCGGCTGCAGCAGTCGGTCGTCAACCGAAACCGTCTTCCTCAGGGCCGCCCGGTCGCTGGCCCACGCCGCCCCGCCTCCCTCAGCGAGGGGGAGGCTCCTCGCACCACCACCACCTCCACCTCGTCCTGCTGTCGTCCTCCCCCCCGACACGGGAGACAGATCAGGTGACCAGAAGTCGCGCTGCACCGAACCTGGACGAGAGAAACCAGAGACACCCTGCTGTCACTGGACACCACTCACACCTGGACAGGTACAGAAGTACAGAAACGAGACACTGACGACATACTTTCAAACAAAAAATACATATATTTGTACACAATAATAATATACTCTTTGTTCTTTATGTTTGTGAGCAAGTTTTCTACATCTGATGTGATTACAAAAGGAGATAATTAGATTATTTTCATATCTTTATAGGGCTTTGTGATGATTCATTATTGTCTTTTATCAATATGTATAAATCCTGTTCTTTTAATGATCATATCTGTTATTGTTGTTTTTGTACAAATCAATAATTCTGAGTAATAATAATAAAGAAGAAGTTTGTGTTTGACACACAATGATTTGTTGTATGTAAATATTATTATTTTTTAACACGTGATTTTGTAAATCAGAATAAGTACTGGTATCCATAATAGTCATTTTTATATCAAAATAAATAACATACATTTTTTATACAAAATGCTCTTCAATCATTATAGAGACTGATTATTTATTTATATTTACTGACATACAAAATACATTTATTCATTCAAATCTGGCACTTTTAGACATGTTTCCATTTTTCTTTGAGGTTTTATTTTTGCTTTGAATGATAAATAATAAAATAATAGAAGCGAAGGCCAAACTGTCGTCCTGTCAGTCAGATGAGATTTAAAGATGAAAAGATGAAAGATGAAAGTGAAGAGCAGCAGCAGGTCGGAGGGACGGACTCAAAACGTCACATCTAAAAGTCTAATTTCAGCGTCCCTCGATAGATTCATCGCTGAACCTCCATCTCGTTCTGATGGTTTCCTGTTTCCAATCAGTCAGAGAGAGAGTGTGTGTGTGTGTGTGTGTGTGTGTGTGTGTGTGTGTGTGTGTGTGTTATCAGGTGTCAGAACAGCTGACTGAGCTGCTGCATTAAAACTGCATGAGGAGGCTCAGAGATGAAACAGTTTATCCTGCAGCTAATCTACACTTTTATTTTGAAGGAACTGACTCATTCACAAACTTGAACTGTGTTCAGGACTCAGACGCCAAAAACCACCCGATAACGGACTGAAACCAAGATGGTGACGGACTGAAACCAAGATGGTGACGGACTGAAACCAAGATGTGACGGACTGAAACCAAGATGTGACGGACTGAAACTAAGATGGCGATGCCAAAAACCAGGATGGTGACGGACAAAAACCAAGATGGTGACGCCAAAAAACAACTTTCATTCATGCAACTTTTCCCCATGGTCTAATAAATCTTAATATTGAATCACAAATCTTGCAGAATCGATATACATATTGAATCGGTACCCAAGTATCATGATAGTATTGAATCGGGTGAATCGTCCCAACCCGATCGACGACTAAATGTCTGGTATGGTGACGTCGGGTACCAACGTGTCGTTTGTCATGTCTCTTGGCAGAATCACGCCAAAGATTCATGACTCTATAACGGTCTAATCTGAGACAGTGACCATCGTAATCGACGGATCATTGTGTCGTCTGATCCTGACATCATCAGACAACAGGGAGATTATTGAAGCCAGTCTGGGCTGAAAGCAAAAACATTCTCTACAAACTGAAAGGAATCATTTCAGAGGTGGAGACGACACGCCGGTTGTGAACGCATCACTTATGTAAAATGAACTCTGAGCCCCTTCAGAGACATCGTGAAGGAGACGAAGACCTGCTGTCAGCTAACAGCATCGTTTCATCACCATGAGAGTGTGTTGTCACTTCCCGTCATGATAACAGGCTGTCTGAAGGTCTGGACATCAACAGTGCTCCTGGTCTTCATACGGACGTCTGAATCTCTTCACGTTATCTCTGACAGACTTCGACTGACGGCACACACAATTTCACAAAGTAATAAAATCATAACTTGACTGACAGCAGGGAAGTGGAGGACGAGAGGGGAGGACAGACATCAGACGGACTCGTCTCACAGCGAGAGGTCATTACAGAGACAGACAGCTGAGGGCAGAGAGGATGTGAAAAACAGGGATTTCTACAAAATCATCTCGTCTCTGTTCAGCCAAGTTCACACTACATGACTTTCAAAGTGGTCAGATCTCTGAACTGTCCTCTCTATCAGGAGGCTAGAAGGCATCGTGGTTTTCACACTACAGGACTGAGGTCTCCAAACTACGCTTTGACACCAAAACACACATGAGAAGTGACACGGTAAACAACCAGAGGGCATCCTCCAGGTCTGAGAAGTGAAGCCAACGCTGAAGAGCCTTAAACCTGCATCCTCTCTACCAGCCAACAGGGGGCGACTCCTCTGGTTGTATAGAAGTCAATAAGAAAACGAGCCTACTTCTCTCTTTAGATTTATGACCTCAGTAAACATTGTAAACATGAGTTTATGGTCTCAATCTCTAGTTTCAAGTCTTCTTCAATACAATGATGACCAAAAACCAAGATGGCAATGGACATAAACCAAGATGATGATGGACAAAAACCAAGATGGTGATGGACAAAAACCAAGATGGTGATGGACAAAAACCAAGATAGCGATGGACAAAAACCAAGATGACGATGGACAAAAACCAAGATGGAGATGGACAAAAACCAAGATGGCGATGGACAAAAACCAAGATGGTGATGGACAAAAACCAAGATGGCGATGGACAAAAACCAAGATAGCGATGGACAAAAACCAAGATGACGATGGACAAAAACCAAGATGGTGATGGACAAAAACCAAGATAGCGATGGACAAAAACCAAGATGGTGATGGACAAAAACCAAGATAGCGATGGACAAAAACCAAGATGACGATGGACAAAAACCAAGATAGCGATGGACAAAAACCAAGATAGCGATGGACAAAAACCAAGATAGCGATGGACAAAAACCAAGATAGCGATGGACAAAAACCAAGATGACGATGGACAAAAACCAAGATAGCGATGGACAAAAACCAAGATAGCGATGGACAAAAACCAAGATGACGATGGACAAAAACCAAGATGACGATGGACAAAAACCAAGATAGCGATGGACAAAAACCAAGATGATGATGGACAAAAACCAAGATGGTGATGGACAAAAACCAAGATGACGATGGACAAAAACCAAGATAGCGATGGACAAAAACCAAGATAGCGATGGACAAAAACCAAGATGGTGACGGCAAAAACACCGAGACGGAGACGGATGAAAAACCAAGATGGTGGGGATTCAAAATACTGTCAAAAATGCAGTTTTTGAGACAGAAATATGAAATTGTCCTCCCTACATCCACCATGACCTCAACATGTTGTCATTGATTTTCATGAACATTGGAGCTTTATTCAGCGAGCTGTTTAACTGTAGCTGTACAGCTCTGTTTACACTGGAAGATCATTTGGATGGTTTTGGTGCAGTGTGAGCTCAATGTTTCAGAATTCAGAAATCTTGCTGGATGGTTTGTGGAGGACAGACTGAAGACACTGGCATGAAAACATGTTTACATGCCGGCAGCAGACGGCGGCGAGACTGTTTCTGATATATTAAACCATATATCATCACTCTGAGTCTGAACGCTGGACTCACACCAGGACTAACGCCGATCTTCTTCTTCTTCTCTCACCTGGAGTCATGGCTCCCTCTGGTGGACAGAAGTCAGACTAACATCCAGACTGGTTATCAATGAAAAGATGGTGAATAAATGTAGATATCTGGCTCTCTAATATCATCAAGCAAATCGGAGATGTGAGAGATGAGCCACGAGATGAAGGATGGAAAGATTAAGTAGTTGTCTGACTCCATAAATGGACATGAAAATGCAAACAGCAGAAAGGAGGCTCTGCAGGAGAATAAGAGACACTGGACTTCCTGTCAAGTTTGCAATCATCCATACAGCTCACTGACTATGTTTACATGCTCACTAATAAGAGAGAAAAACAGAATATTTGGTGCATGTAAACATGGTCAGTGATGTGTATCAGAAGATATGGTGTCAGGATGTTGGTCCACCACTGCTGCTTTCGCCTCCTCGAGGCCGTTTAAAGCCTCTCAATAAATAAATAAATAAATAAATAAATAAGCCATTCAATTTACCAAAAACAATATTAAAAATAAATGTATGGATTAATGAATTGATAAAATGTGACATAAATTGATATATCTGTTTTAATTGGATTCTTTATTTATTGACCTTTGTATTAATTCCCCTATATACTCTCCTATTTCATTTTACCTTCTATTTATTTTTATTAACTTTTAAATGGATTTTTGCATTTATTTTATATTAATTTTTTATTTTTTATTTAAATGTATGTATTTATTTATTTATGCATTTATTTCTTTATGTCAACTATTTATTAAATTTACTTATTGAAGTATATATATATATATATATATATATATTCATTTTCTTTACACATTTCTTTTTAAATAGAGTAGATCGATAGGGGAATTAATACAAATGTAAATAAGTAAAGGAGCAATTTAAGCAGAAATATCAATTTATGTCACATTTGATCAATTAATTCATACCTACATTTATTTTTAATATTACTTTTGGTACATTTCATGCCATACTTATTTATTAATCAAGTCATCTATTTATTTATTGATCTTTGTATTAATTCCCCTATATACTCTATTCCATTTCATTTTCCCTTTTATTTATTTTATTAACTTTGAAATGTATTTATTCATTATTAAATGTATATATTTATTTATTTATGCATTTATTTCTTTATTGTAATTACTTCTTTATGCATGATTTTCCTGCTCGTCATGTTTAGAGATTCAAATCTTTTTTAAAGACACAGACTGCAGAAGTGCAGAGCTGTGAGACAACATGTGGTTGAGGTCAGAGGTCATGACGAGTGACGCAGCACGGAGATCTGAAAAGCTCTGAGGTCGTATTCCCGTCACGGGAAGTTGGGTTGGCAGAATGTTTGGTATTCAGCTGGTTTAAATCACAACACAAATACAGTCGGCCTTATTCCACTATTAAAGATAATGGTGATAACTCTCTATTGACAACAACACAACGACACACAGGCCGGAGACGCTGCTGCAGACACCAAGGACAAACACTGTAGAACAAACAAAGTGCTCAGAAAAGAGGACAGGAAAGGGATTCTCCTGAGAGGCTTTAAACGGCCTCGAGGAGGAGAGAGGAGAAGGAATGAGAAGAGGAGGAAAACAGAGGAGGAGGGGAAACAAAGAGGAATAAACAGACGTCTGGTTGTTGACAGAAAGAACAGTTGGCAAAGTGTCCGGGTGAATCCTAAAGGAACATGAAACTGCTGTTACTTCATCTCCCCTCGGCTTCATTCAATTAAAACAGAGAACCAGGGAATCAAACACCCTCTGATGGAGACCGGGGGTTCCCAAACTGGGGGTCTGGACCCTCTCAAGGGGTCGCAAGATAAATCTACCGGGACATGAGATGGTTAAAGGACAGGAGAGAAGAGAAATACAAACTGTTCATCCACAAAATGAGGATTATTTTGGACTTGAGATTCAGGATCCTTTATAAGAACACTAATTTAAAATATGAGCTCAGTTGGTGGACACGTGGAGCCGCTAACGAGTGATCCCTGATGGACACGCCTTTGTTCTGAAAGGCTGATAAAGATTTTAAACTCAACAACGAAGTGAAGCCTGGCTGTAATCTGCTCAACAGGAAGCTCATTATCATTCTCCAGAAGGGTGGAGCCAGAGGACGGGAAGTGGACGCCGTAAACAAGACCAGCAGCCGCAGAGCAGAGGGCACGTCCACAACCTCACAACCTCACAACCTCACACCGATCACAGCGATCACACCGATCACACACCGATCACAGCGATCACGCCGATCACACCGATCACACACCGATCACAGCGATCACACCGATCACACCGATCACACCGATCACACCGATCACACACCAATCACAGCGATCACGCCGATCACACCGATCACACACCGATCACAGCGATCACACCGATCACACCGATCACACCGATCACACCGATCACACACCAATCACAGCGATCACACCGATCACACCGATCACACACCGATCACACCGATCACACACCGATCACAGCGATCACACCGATCACACACCGATCACACCGATCACACACCGATCACACCGATCACACCGATCACACACCGATCACACCGATCACACTGATCAGACCGATCACACTGATCACACACCGATCACACCGATCACACCGATCACAGCGATCACACCGATCACACTGATCAGACTGATCACACTGATCACACACCGATCACACCGATCACACTGATTAGACCGATCACACCGATCACACCGATCACAGCGATCACAGCGAGACAGGATACGTAGGGTTTGTTTTATTGTTTGATTTGATGATGTTGATGAACATTCATTTTATTGAGAAGTATTCTGTTGAACTATATTGTGAGAGGTGTAATAATTCAAATAATAAATAATAATAATAAATAATAATTTGTCCATCTTAATTCATTCATATCATGAGGACGAAATCATAAATAAATAAATAAATAAATAAATAAGCCATTAAATGAACCAAAAATAATAATAAAAATAAATGTAGGGATTAATGAATTGATAAAATGTGACATAAATTGATATAACTGTTTTAATTGGATTCTTTATTTATTGACCTTTGTATTAATTCCCCTATATACTCTCCTATTTAATTTGACCTTCTATTTATTTTTATTAACTTTTAAATGGATTTTTGCTTTTATTTTATATTCATTTTTTATTTTTTTTATTTAAATGTATGTATTTATTTCTTTATGCATTTATTTTTTTATTTCAACTATTTATTTCCCCAAACTTACTTATTTAAGCATATATATTAATTTTCTTTATACATTTCTTTTTAAATAGAGAAGATCGATAGGGGAATTAATACAAATGTAAATAAATTAAGGAGCAATTTAAAGCAGAAATATCAATTTATGTCACATTTTATCAATTAATTCATACCTACATTTATTTTTAATATTATTTTGGTACATTTGATGCCATATTTATTTATTTATCAAGTATATTTATTTATTGACCTTAATTCCCCTATATACTATTATATTATAATATATTATAATAATATATATATAATATATAATAATATAATATATATATATAATATTCCATTTAATTTTCACTTTTATTTATTTTATTAACTTTGAAATGTATTTATTTACTATTAAATGTATATATTTATTTATTTATGCATTTATTTCTTTATTGTAATTACTTCTTTATGCATGATTTTCCGTTTGCATTTTCCCCCTATTGATTTGCCCAAACCTATTTATTAATGTATTTATATATACATTTTCTTTATACATTTCTTTTTACATAGAATAGATAGATAAGATAATTAATACAAAGGTAAATGAATAAAGTAAAAAAGAAATATCTATCTATGTCACATTTGATCAATTAATTCATGCCTACATTTATTTTTATTATTATTTTTGGTACATTTAATGACTTATTTATTAATTTATCAAGTCACTCATTTCTTTACTTTTGTTTTTGTCAGGTTCTGTCCTCCGTAGACACGGGGTGTGTGATTGACTGTAGATGGAGACACCTGTCTGTTCTCACCTGCAGAGTTCCAGTGGAGTCCTCCAGGACTGGCAGCGAGCCGCCGCCGTTTCCTGATGCTGACGCCGCCGTGGGAGGCGGAGTCTCCTGCTGACAGCGCTGCAGCAGCAGCAGCAGCAGCAACAGGTGTGGAGGAGAGGATGGGGAGGAGGGACGTGGCCAGAAAGGACATCTCCTTCTCCAGCAGAGCAGGAGAGAGGAAGGTGGAGTCACTCTGCGATGACCTGCAGGGATCGAACAGCAGGAAACTCTGAATCATTATACAGTATGTCTTCTAGGGCTGTCAAAGTTAACGTGATAATAACGCTTTAACGCAATCGTTAAACAATCTGGAATTACATACTTTGTGTCTCACTGTATACGTTGGCAGTCAGGGCTCCACCTAAAGAGCCCTGACTGCCATAATGACCACACTTCCTTATATTAACAGGACATTTCCCCCCCACATCTATAAACACCAGTGTTTCCTCCCCGGCTTATCTCTCCCCTACACAACTGCCTTCACCGTGGAGCCGGACCAATACTTCATGAGTTCCAGCAGCTGAGGAACAATGGTTCTGCTGGAGGAGGAGGAGACGTCTCTGAGCTGAGTCTCTCTACTTAAAGACAGTTAAAGAACAGACATCTGGTGACTATTCACAACCGTTACCGATCCCAGTCTGCAGAGCATTTACTGTCAAACATCCAAGTGATCTGAGGATGCTCTGTGATGATCCAACTGATCCAACTGATCTCAAACTACGCTCAAGTTCCCGCAAACAAGAGCAGAAGAAGCAGCACAGACTCACCTGAGAGGAGGGTCAGTCTCTCCAGGATCGCTGCAGGTGGAGTGGCGGCAGTTGGAGGCCGGAGACGAGGAGGTGGAGGAGGAGGAGGAGGAGGAGATGGGCTGGGAATTGGAGGAGTGGTTGGATGCATGTGAAGAAGAGGAGGAGGAGTCCAGGGCCCTGGGCAGCAGCAGCGAGGACGGCATACACAGCCATGTCTCCAGGTTGGAGAACTTGGAGTAGCTCAGCATCTCCAGGACGCTGCGGGAGGACAGACACAATCCTGAATCCTACACACTAGACCTTTTAAAACAGACGTTCTAAACAGAAAGGAGAAGAGATGAAGAGCAAATGAAATATATAGAAGCCACAACATGCACTGATGTGTGCCTCTCTGTGGAGGGAGGCTGTTCTACGGTCGAGGAGGAGCAGCAGGAAAAGGTTCCATCACCTTCAGTTTACAGCGTTGACCTTTAAGTCCTGAGGCTCCTCCCAGAGGTCAGAGGTCATAACAACACCTCACAGAGAACTACCAGCTGAACCTGCATCTCCTCTCGTCTCTGCAGAGCTCCATAGAGAGTTTAGTCTCTCTCCTGTCCTGGTTCTCTCTCAGCGCTCTCACAGCGTCGTGGAGCGTACCGGATCCCAACCGGAGCTCCGGCAGCCGAGATCACAGAGGAAGCACCAGGATGTGTCTGATCGGAGGTCGTCACATGTACAACTAAAGTCATCACAACACACTGACTGATAATCTAGTCTGAAAATAAAACTATTTCAAAAGAGATATCTGTTGTGTTCATTTGATTTGAATTCATTTTCATTGAGTGTTGAGCATCATTATAAAAACTGATTTAAAAGCAGTTCATGATTCTCTCCATCTGAAACACGTAGACAGAAACGATGTCAGTCTTCATACACAAACAATAGAACACATGTCGTGTTTCTTGACAGATATTGAGATTCTATTGTCTCATGTTTTTACTGCTACACATAAAGCTGTTGGACAAATGACAGATTTGTTCATATTGCAGGTTAATAGCAGTTAGTGAGGTGAGCTGCGTTAGCTTCGACTCTTAGCGTCTAATATACATGAATTCAACAGGAATATGAAGTTATAGTTTAAACTCAGCCGGCTACCTGAGATGTCTGCAATGTGAGAACACATGGACAGAAATATGACGGCACTACACCAGCTCCAATCCTGAGATCTCCAGAGAGATCAAAGATATCAAAACATATGAGTATCACTAATCTAGCGTTACCTCTCGTCTCCCGCTCCTGGGACGTCATCTTTCTCCTCTTCCGTTTGGAAGACGCAGGAAGTCCTGGAGTCTCGCGATGACAGCAAAACACAGGAGTTGTCAGAGTCCACGGACATCTTCAGCCATATCTGAGAGGATCAGAGGAACGGGTCAGCTGACAGGTTACACACAGAGAGACAGCTGGTCGGTAGATAACCTGTGATCAGCTGGTTAGTTAAAGTTCCTGTCAGTCAGAATCCTAAATGTGTTGTTAACAGCTTCATGTGTCCGTTGAGTCAACTAAAGTCAGCGTCCTGCTGCTGGCCTTGTGCTGCTCTACAGAGACATGAAGGAGCATCACTCAACACAGTGAGGAGACACACGTCAGCTAAAAGCACAGCATCACTCTAGAGTTCAGCTGCTTGGCAGTAATGTTAGCTGACCAGACCAAGGTCTCTCCATCAGTCACTGCTGATCCTAGTGGGGGCTTCTCCGGAGGGAACGGGGGAGACGCCGGAGTTTTGGTGGGAGACGATAACGTTTCTCTCTGCGGAGCCCCGTCACTTCAGGAGACACGGGAAACCTCTGCTGGTCTGGAGGAGCTGCAGCAGTTATTTCTG
>CAKAOH010036444.1:0-13093 GCA_916701665.1 Sebastiscus tertius | reverse complement strand
TAGATCGACTCCAATGACTCCAACTTTGTGTGTGTTTTCAGCTACATGCCAGTAGGGATCCTGTTCCTAATTGCTGCTAAGATCATCGAGGTGGAAGACTGGGAGATCTTCAGGAAGATGGGTCTTTATATGGTGACGGTGCTGAGTGGGTAAGCTGTCCCATTACTCTGTATCCGCCTGTTCCACACACCGGGATTTATGGTTGACATTTGGGCCGACTCTCCCTCCAGTGATACAGTAAAAGCTGAGCTCTGTGTAGGCACTGATAAGGGGCCAAGGACATTTAAAACTGCTCAACCTGCAGATGCAGTAATGAAAGCTTCGCCCATGCCACTAAATCTAAGTGACACCATTAAAGAGTGTACAGTAAATCCCCTCCAGTTAGGTCACAGGGGTGGTCCAAGGCTCCCAGTGCTCCGGTTAGTGTGACCACATGTGCACACAGTGTTCATACTTTGTTGTAATGTTCTGAATGCTTTCAGAGCCTATTAAAAACTTATCATGCATTATTGCTTTATGACTATGAATCACAGCGAGTGTAATTAAGAGTTTTTCTAAATGTGCCTTTTTTATAAGCCCTGTGGCTGAAATCTATTTAAAAGTCAGTTCGGTTAACATGACATTTCAGCTTGTACTCCCTTAATTCAAGGGCTTTCATCACTATCTATGCCTTGGGGATTTTGATAAGAACCTTCACTCTGTAATTAAGGAGCGAAGCGCACTAAAGTCATACAGATAGTGATCACATTATAATGTTTCTGTGAAAATTCACTATTTATATGTGAAGTTGGATTTTTTTTCACATGTAGTAAAAGAATTACACCCACTGTAATGAAATGTAATGATCTACACACACATTTCAAAATGTCACACCTCCCTCAACTACATGTGTGTTTATGTGAAAAGTCACAAGTTTACCAATAATTGCTGGGTTACTGGGTCAGTAGTCCGATTTAGTGGCCACGTAGGAGAAAAGGGTCATCTTAGGTCATCTTATCTTGATTGTTGCTGTTTACAGGATGTTGTAAATCCACTATGACTAAATAATAGGCAATAGCTATAACTATAACTAGGCTATAAAAGACTATAAAATACAACTTATGATACTAAAAAATACAACTACTGTTTACCAAGGTAGACATTTCTTGTGACTCTAATGAAACCATGTCCAGAATACATACAAATATTAAATACTGATGCTAACGTGTAAAACCAAACATGAAATAACATGAAAAAAAAAAAAAAAAAAAATCTTAAGGTCTCCATGTAACGATATCACGAATCCTATTATAGCAAGGGCATGACCTGCTCTACTCTGCCTCTGATTGGTTTATCCTGATATTCTTACCCTAACCCTAACCAATCCCATTCCTCATGCCTAAACCTAACCAATCCATCCAACGAAGACAAGAAGTATAATATAATATTGATCTATAATAATGCCTGTTTTGTCCCTCAGCCTGGCTATCCACGCCACCATCTGCCTGCCACTGATCTTCTTTGTCATTGTGAGGAAGAACCCGTATACATTCACACTGGGAATGGCTCAGGCCCTGGTGACAGCACTCATGATCTCCTCCAGGTCTACTTGCAAAACCAAATCATATTCCATATATTTAATAACACTAAGGGCTTTATATTGCCTTAAAAGCAACACATTTGTGAATCTAAACCACTGTGTGCCAACCACTATTTCGTCTTCCAGCTCTGCCACCCTGCCCGTCACCTTCCGATGTGCCGAGGAGAACAATCGCATCGACAAGCGTATCACCCGGTTCGTCCTCCCAGTGGGTGCCACCATTAACATGGACGGGACGGCGCTATATGAAGCGGTGGCCGCCATCTTCATCGCCCAGCTGAATGACTACAATCTGGATGTGGGCCAGATTGTTACTATCAGGTACGTCATAGTTACTAAGGGGCGCTTCTAACCGCAAGCTATAAAAGACTATAAAATACAATTTATGATACTATAAAATACAACTATTGTTGATCAAGGTAGAAATTTCTTGCTGACTGAGTAGAATGTACTATTTTGTTATTGTTAGGGAACCTTTGTGGTCATAGATGGTAGAAAGTACTATTTGTTTATTTTTTAGGGAACCTTTGTGGTCATGGATAGTAGAAAGTACTATTTTGTTATTGTTAGGGAACCTTTGTGGATAGTAGAAAGTACTACTTGGTTATTGTTAGGGAACCATTGCAGTCATGGATAGTAGAAAGTACTATTTGGTTATTGTTAGGGAACCATTGTGGTCACGGATAGTAGAAAGTACTATTTGGTTAATTTTAGGGAACCTCTGTGGTCATGGCTAGTAGAAAGTACTATTTTGTAATTTTAGGGAACCTCTGTGGTCATGGCTAGTAGAAAGTACTATTTTGTTATAGTTAGGGAACCTCATGGATAGGAGAAAGTATTAATTGGTTATTGTTAGGGAACCTTTGTGGTCATGATAGTAGAAAGTACTATTTTGTAATTGTTAGGGAACCTTTGTGGTCATGGATGGTAAAAAGTACTATTTGGTTACTGTTAGGGAACCTTTGTGGTCACAGATAGTGGAAAGTACGGTTTGGTTACTGTTAGGGAACCTTTGTGGTCACGGATAGTAGAAAATACTATTTTGTTATTGCTAGGGAACCTTTGTGGTCACGGATAGTAGAAAGTAATACTTAATAGCTTAGTTTGATAAGCAGTGTTTACTATGCTGATATTGTGCCCTTTGTATTATCATAATGTATTGTTCTGGGACATGTTGTATTTACGGTATCTACTGTAAATAGCAACAGTTGGTTGGATGGTTTTGAGTATTTCAAAAAGTTACAGTTATTTCTTGCTGCCATTTGGGGCCACCAATGTGCAAATTTCTCTCATTTCATCATGTTATTATGAAGAATATTTACAACATTGTGTCTCTGTGTTGCAGTATAACAGCAACAGTTGCCAGTATCGGAGCAGCAGGAGTCCCTAACGCTGGGCTTGTCACCATGGTGATAGTCTTAACGGCTGTTGGATTACCTGCAAGTGATGTCACTCTGATAGTCGCTGTGGATTGGCTGCTGTAAGTTTATCTGTTAACTGTTTTTCCTACTTTTACTAAAAGGTTTAAATTGTAACTGAAGAGCAATGCTGTAGATTGACTTTGAGCGGTGTGTTTCAGGGACCGGTTCCGTACTATGATCAACGTTCTTGGCGATGCCTACGGAGCCGGTATTGTCCAGAAATTATCCAAGAGGGAGCTGGAGAGGATGGATCTGACATCAGACGTGGACGTCGCTAACCCCTTCGCTCTTGAAGCCACTTTGGATGACGAAGAATGCGAGAAGAAATCCTACGTCAACGGAGGCTTCACCGTCGACAAGACAGATGCAATCTCCTTTACTGAAACCTCTCAGTTTTAGCCTGTGGCTGGCTCAGAGGAGCAGAGAAAGTGCCGCGCTGCTATGGATGTAAAACGGAAAACCTTCCATCATGTATCAGCACCATGACGAGAGAGGAAAACTATCCAACCAGACCCATCCGAGCTCAGACATCAGCAATAGCAGCCTCCATTAAGCTTATCCAAGATGATCACCCTTCATGTCGGACATTTACAACCACGACTAGATTAAAGTGCTTCCTTCTTACACTCAAATTGTGCCAAGATTAAAAAAAGTCTGTTTGCTTTTGAATAAGAGTGTATTCTTTCTTGCAAAGATGCACTCGAAAGAAGAGCTTAGTGTGTCTGTGTGTGTGCACGAGGACATTCTTTTTGGATGTATCTGAAGTGTGTGTATGTATTTAGTAAGAAACATCAATTCAACAAAACAAAAGAATAATCTGAATTTGAAACTCCAATAACTACTTTATTTGCTCCTTGATTAGACGATGGTTCTCTAAAATGTCTGAATGATTTTTTTTTGTGTGGCTGTTGTTGAATGTCTATGTCCCATAATGCACTGCTTGTATATCTATCTGTATATTTAAACTGTGCCAAACATATAAAGAGGTTTTTCACCAAGTTGCATGAAGCAATATGTTAAAGAAATGCTAATCGCTGGCTGCGGACTAATTTTTTATGGAGACTTCAGAGACTGGAGATGGTTAACAAAAAGCTTATGAAGTCATTGAACACTGTGAAATTTTAGGACATTGTTTTTCAAAACCAAATTATTCTCTCTAACATTCATTGATTTATTGCAAAGTATAATGATCATAAATAGTGTCTGTGTTTAGGCAGCATGGGGGAAACATTACAGTACATTAGATACCCCAAATTGTTCCTTGTTAAACAAGATTATTTTAATCGTCACCTAATGGATTCATGTGTCAATAATCAGTGTGTCTTTTTAATACAATTTCACTACTATACTGTCACTGTGGTGAAGGGTCGAAATATGTTCAAATGCTCTTAAACCAATGGCTCAGCTAAGACATAGACGTCTGGTAAGCTTTCTTCGGGTAAACTACATTAGACATGAAAACTGTTGGGCACAATTGGTCAGTAAGCAGAGTGTGAGATGAAAAAGATCAATACCAATCCCATGTTGGAAGCAGGGGGAAGCTTGATACAACTGCAAAAAAGTAGGCTAGTAAAGAAGTACAGCACCCAAACACTTATCTATGACACCTTTTTCTTTGATAGTTTCATTTCCCAATGCAACTGTTACATTAAAATTCAAATGCTGACCAGGATTGAACCAGCCCTAGACCGGTTTGTAGCCATTGCTATAGAGCTGCAAATTGGTACCGTACCTGAACATAGCATGCTACTGGGCTGCGTGGAAAGGATATGATGCATCAAAAACACTGAATAATAATAATTAAGCAACTTTACAGGCACTTTATGCAGTAATTAACTTGACATGGTTTGTTCTATCTGCATCGTTTCTCATCTTTGCCTGTCATGCCCAATTTTGCACTACTGAAAGTAGGCCATCAGTACATGAGGTAATCTGCCCACCATCTCCGACGTAGCTATGTGCTATATTTGTGTTACAAAAAGCAAAAAGCTTTGAGAGTTTGAGAGAGCTTGAGATGTTCTACTGAGGAGTTATTGAAGATTAAAGATCTAACAAGTGTTAACAACAACAACGTTGTCAATATAAAATGGTCCAGGTGAAAAAAAGGTTGGAAACCGCTGACACCGCGAATGAAAAACTGTGAGAGAAACTGCTGTAATAGCTAAAAAGCAAAACCATAAAAATGTCAAGGTACTAAATTGGCAAAAGAAAATGCGAATGAATGCTTGTTTCCATCCACTACTGTTATGCAATTATAAGGAGTTGGTTCATCGAGATATGCAGTGGGTGGCGCCAATTCTCCAGTTGGGTACCATTATACCGTTGCAGAATTAGAGGGCGTAACTAGATGACGTAATTAGAGAAGCAAAAACATCAAAATGGTGAAAAACAATGCAGAAAACTTGATGGAAATGTGACATTTCTGTTTATGAATATTCCTTAAGCGGAGCTGAAGCAAGTGGACGTTGAAGTCACATGCTTCGTGCACGTCATTTATTCACTAAATCTGTTTCCATTGCACTTTGTCACATTTTGCTGTTATCAATACACCAACTATTCCGCCTCAGCCAAACAAGATTTTTTCAAAATTTTCTGCATTTTCACTCAGGTTTCTTTATGAAGAAAAAAACAGGTGGATGGAAACGCACCTAATGTGCTTAATTCATTTTATGCCAATCTAATAATTACATTTTGATAGTTCTTGTGAACAGGTGGAAATGTGGTCCTGATAATGGCAGTTATCTAACCAGTAGTTTTTGAAATACTCTGGACACATATGTTGAATGGACACACCAACCAAGATCGCCTTCCTTAGAATGTCAATGACAGTTAATGCTTTGACGCAAATGCCACAAATGATACAAATGTCTGTACTTATGTTAATGCTCCCTGGCTGCACTGTTATTTGTGATGCTCACAGCGTGTGATGCTTGTGGTCTTATGCTTTTTGATAAAAATGTATGTCCATGTCTGTAACTGAGAGCTGTTTATTTGACTCCAAGCAGCAGCTGCATACTATGAGGCCTGCACATGCACATACTGTACAGTACTTCAGCTTGGACTAAGTGGTGTAGAGTTGTTTGGTGGGGTCAACTTGAAAAAGACATGACATGGGACCAACAGCGGTATCGCTGAGGGTTTTCTGCTGTACTATGCCATGTTCCCAGTAGGCCTGCTGGTCCCATAATCACTGTTCACAGCATTATAATAATCACTATCATTGTTTCTAGGTTAGTAGCAGTCCTTTTTTTCCTTGGTTTACTTTCCACCATGCCAAGAGTCTGAGCCAAATACCTTAATAATAATCCATCGCAACTCAACTCAATGACACTCATGTTGTCCATCACATGCTAATGGAGGTATTTTCTAGAAAAACAGCTAAGCTTCTTAGTAGTTTTTTTGCTCAGATTGTGATAGAAATTAAACTTACAGCACAATGTCACACTGTAATATTCCTATTGTTCGTATTTGAAGATGGAAGTTGGAAATTATCCGCTAGTTAGACATGCTAATTTTAGTGTACCAGCTTGGGAAAAACTCACATAAGAAACACCTGTGAGATTTTCTTTAGTTTTTGGAAAGTACTGCTCCCAAAACTGCAGCTAATAGAATACTTAACTATGTTAGTAGCTATACGTATGCGTAGAAAATTAGCAACTGCAAACGCTTCTCTTCCTGGCTAGGTACACATGCTAATTTCAGTGGTCCAGTTTGGAAAAATCACAGAAGAAACTCTTATATGTCTGTTATACTGGTTCCAAAGCAACAGCTAATGTGTTGCTACTTTGCGATGTTTGCAGCTACCTAGCATAGAAGATATAGCAACTGCAAATGCCACTCTATCTTTCAGCATTGTCCTGTATCATGCAGATGTTTTGATAGAGGTCATGGAGTGTTGAAAATGTAACTTTGTCTATTTTCAGAGTAATATATAATGTTCAATGAAGTAACGGTGTTTCCGGAGTGCTGTTAGTTTAGTGTGACTTCACATGACTTCATCCTTGGGGATAACGTTTCTTGCCTAAGTTTCCTACTTGGGCTTTCATGTTGAAGGGTTATTCCATTACTTTTTCCCAAGAGGTCAAAATATCCGTCTAAGTCTCAGTGTGTCGATTTTAGTCGTCCCTACACTGCCAAAAGGGCCATATTTGAAATAAAAGATGGGTGAATGAAGGTGTTTGTTTGTAATTCTACACTGATCAGAGATGATAAGCCCTCGCAAATCAGGTTGTATTCTACATCTCAAAAGCACACTGGCATCAACCAACCCCTTCTCTGTACAGACAACTACTTGAGTACCTACAGTATCAACATGTACTACGTTGTGTGTAACTGCAAGCAAATAAAAGATTGCTCATTTTTTTTTTGTTGTCTGATTTTGTTCTTATTTTTGGTAGCTACTAACCGTATCCACTATGATAAGGATAATAAGATTGTTCATGGCTATTTAACACAAATTTTCTGTAAAGGAACACACACGATTTGGGTAAACTGGTTGAAACAAGAAGGAACACAATTCACATTGTTTCTTGTGTTACAGGAGTGTTTCAGAAATGAAGGTCAGAGCCTTGAGAAATCCAGAAATAGCTGCACTAAGATGGACAGTGTAACTTTTGGAGCAGTTGATTGGTTCAACCAGTTTAATTGTTCTGAATTCATTCATAGCACTTTGGGAACTTCTTCTGGTTATTAACAGGTAGTTTGATAAAACAATCCAAACTCAAGGTTCTTCAATAAGACCTTCCACGCAACCTTCTTCAAGACTATGCAGTATGGTTTATGCCTAAAGGACCAGTGTGTAACATTTAGGGGATCTATTGGCAGAAATGGAATACAATATTAAAGTATGTTTTTTTACTGTATTATCACCTGAAAATAAGAATTATTGTGTCTTCGTCAGTGCTCGAAGTGGGCCGGTACTCACCGCCACTTCTTCATTTTACTCATTGGCGTACCGTGACTTTTTCTTGAGTACCGGAACTTCTCTCAAGCCACCGGTATACTCTTCTCTGCCCTCTCCATATCAGGTTCTCTGGGAGATTCATAATAATGGCGATTCATAACGCGCAGTGCCAGTGTATTTCCGCCATGCCTCATAAGCCGTATGAACATAAAAACTATGTGGAGAGCAATTGGACGAGCCATGGGGTAGGGAAACAACATTACAATATTTAAAAGTTTCTGAATCTGCTTTTTTGATTTAGAGAATATGATTTTACAGGGCAAGTATTTCTTACAACAACTGTCTTTAGATAGGTCCTACACACGCTTGGCACACGGGAGAGGTTCAAATCTACAACCTCACCTCTAGATGTCAATAAATCCTACACACTGTTCCTTTAAATTAGTTGATGTTTTTAATCAGTTCTTAAAATCATGACTATCTCAGTGTATCTGACTTTACACAGAGACTTGCTGGGTGTGCGGAGATGTGAAAAGCCTCTCTCACGCTCTTAGTTGTCATTCTTCACACAACTACTCCCATCACTTTTTGTGTGTAAACCATAAATACCTTCAAGAAGAGACTGTCTGAAAATGTGTACCATTATCTCCATTTGTATCATTTATCGCATCTCACATGAAACAGGTATAAACACTTCTGCCTTTTGACACTGTGGTAGAGAATTATGTACTATGTATATGGCTGAATCACAGTGAAGTGTCTGTTGAATAACTCAAAAGGGGCATTGTGACCGTGGCTAAAGTGGACTGACCAGGGCCCATATAAGCTACAGTCTCAGGAGACAGCAGCACCTGCTCGTTCCAAACTGTGTTATTTACAGAACTATTTAGAGACTTTTGTCTTTTGTCCTGTCCTGTTCTGCCACTGAGGTCTATAGTTTGACTTCTTAGTACACCAAAATAGAGTTCTGTTTCAGCAACCATTCTGTAATAGATCACAATGTTCCTGATAGAGCCGGTGCTTAAATGCCTCACAGTCATAGTGAGCAGCTATTCCTCTGATATACAGCAGTAGATCGCCATAGACACAGTTTGCTTTTAATAACCTTCTGGGGATTTACCTGAGGACTCCACAATGTCAGCCTGATAGATCAACAGGATAGGGATGTACTACTGCCTCCTGGCTGTATCCAAACTGAGATATAAGCTAAGTAAGTCAATTCTAAAAGGTTTATTTTAACATAAAACACATTATTTTGTCATTAATACAGTGAATGTGGACATTTATTAAACCACTACAGTGAAATACCTTTCTGTACACACACATCAGGAGAGTCTTGACATCTACTTGGCAAGGTGACAGTCTCTTTCCCTAAAGGAGAAGAAACAAAGGGACATATAACAACACGTATAACAACAGTAGGTTGAGGGATAGTACAGTAGGTTGAGGGGATACAGGGCAGGATAGGTGATGAGCAATGAGATGATTATTTTTTTTGCCTTACTGGATAGTTCACAGTATAGAGACAAAGGTTGCTAACCAGAATCAAACCAGTATCACCATGTTGCGATCACATGGTATGTATCTGAAGCACGATGTCACCAGGATGCCTCAAGGAAGCAGTATTTTTTAAACTGAAAAGGGAAATTCATGGAGCCGCTCCACCTCACCTCTCCAGAGCCTGGCCAGGTCATCACGGTGGACCTGGAGAGATGGACCTCCTGGCTAAAACCTCGTCTACCTCGGAATGTGTGGCCCCCTAAAACACAGAAATATTCTCTTTGTGGTATCCTTCATTTGGGATCTCCCAGCCCATTCTCATTCCCATGGCGTCAAATACGACGCTTTGTCTCATCCGTCGGCGTTAGATACCGTCACTTAAAGGTCCTGACACACCATGCTGATGGTCCGCTGTCGGACAGTTTGGGGCCGTCGGTGAGCGTCTGTCGGCCTAGTTTTTTGGTGTGTCCCGCACACAACTATCTACAACTGCATATGGCAACACCTGAACCCAAAGACAAATAGTAGCCTGTATAAAAGGCAACAAGTCTGACACCACACTGAAACACATGCTAATGCTGTGATATGTTATGTTATGTTATGTATTACTTACATAGGTAAGTCGGTGCACAGCTTTTGGTGTCGTAAGGAGTCCCCGAACACGCTCCTGGACCTCTTCCCATTCTCTGTGAGAGCTGGACTGAGATCTGAACATCACACAAAAATACATCTTCCAACAACCCCAAAGCTTATTTAATGATTGCATCTTTTTTAAGCATTTTGATAAAGTTATTAATTTTGATACTTTTTGATTATATTCTCTACCTCTGTAATGAGATGCCTGATTATACTATGAATGTCAACATTTAAAACTAGTCGAGAAAAGGACCTGCTGTGCATGGCCTGTTCCCTGTAGGACCGCCACAGCCCTGCCGGGTCAGGACCTTGGTGGTAGTCAACGTGGTCATGTGTCTCTGAGGAGCTGGAGTCGTCTTCTGATATCCCTCCAGCCTGGAAGCAGAGAGGAGTTCCTTTCACTATCAGATGACCATCCTATTAATGCATCTGCACCTCAGCAATCGTTTCACTTCACTCTCTAATGCTGGTCTCAACTGCAGATATTAAAGACTCAGTCAGTAATTTTTGACAACCTAAATTAATGATAAATTAGACACGACTGAAGAGAGATAACAAATCTATGTCTTTGTGTTTCTCAACTGATCATAATTAATTTAGGCTTGTATATACAACATTACTGATGTATTGTTGATATGACTGTCAAAAAAGTACTTTGATTTAGATTTTCTATGGCGTTAGCTGATGTATTTTTAAAACTATTAATTTGGGAGTCACAGGTGACAATCCTGTATTTGTTGTTTTTATTTACACACAAAACTGCGCCGTACAGTTAACAAAGTGCAGACGTTCCTCTGTTTGGTTGCCAATGAAAGGATTCAGTGAGTGTCCCGTTGAAGATGATGTCACGGCAGTTTCACATGGTTGCGCTATGGCGATCAGCTGAGAATCCCGCCTACACTGAGAAAACTAAATATGAAAAGGACCTGGTACCAAAAGTGAGTCCAGTCCAGTCGAGCCGAACCATTCAGTGGAAATGAGGCATTGTTGTTACATTGAGGTAACCACACCCTGAAACCAGCTCTGCACTTCATCTGATAAACCCAATAACTTCCTGTTTAAGAGGCCAAAGAGAAAGAAAAAAAAATGTATCCTACCAAACCGTTGAATAAGGATTTACTTCTGCCAGTTGGAGAAAATCTCACTGAAACAGCAAAAAAAAGGAAAAAGCATTTATTGGGTGATAGAAACCTGACCGTGAGTAGGATTTCATCATCACACTAACAGGTAACAATCATGTCAACAGAGCAGTATAACAATAACACTAAACTTTATAAGCTCTATAACCCATGTTTAGTAGCATCAAAACAGCATTATACGAGGGTTTCTACCTGTTGATGAAGACCTGGTCAAAGGTGAGGAGGAGCGGGTAAACACTGCAGAGCGGTGGGGCGAGGCAGGTCCACTGGCTCCAGGCCACGAGGACAGCATCTGTAGGAGAGTGATGATAAAGTGAGCAGGCCTGCAGATCAAACTGCTACAAGATGTACCTACTGGAGTCAACTGACTCTCAAACCTTCTCACTGGTGAAACAATACATAACATTGGCGAGGAGAGAGGTGAGAGTGAGTACACTCAGAGCTGTCGAAGTAACTGATGTGTGGCAACGCACCTAACTCAGCTCTTCTCTGCCATCTTGTGGCTGGAGATCTATAGTGACCTTTGGAATAAAGATGTGCTGTTTGTGCTTACAGGCTGGGAGGTGCTGGCTGCGTCCCTGTGAGCTGCAGAGGCCAGGCTGAGCCGGGCCAGGCGCTGGCTGTTCCCAGGTCTTAGAGGGGACAGGGACTGGGCTCTAGGAGCGTACGACGGTGACCTGGCACTGCTGTGTCTTTCTCTGTACGCCCTGCCACCTTGTCTCCTTCCAAGAGTCTGAGGTGGTTTCCTCTGAGGAGAGGAGCTCCTGGGTCTGCTGGAGTGTTTCCCGTTTCTCTTCATCACTGGCCTCTGGAAACAAAAGAGTGGATGTCTCAAACCTACAGCCTAAACATGACATAAGGGCTGGGCTTTCTAGCTGCCTGTAGAACCACAGGTGTTGATTCAAATACTGATTTTATGTTGCCCAATCACGCTTTCTGCAGTTAAAGTCGTCACCAAATCAAATCCTTTTTGTCCATCAGAGGTTTGGGAGGGTTTTCTAAGCTTTTGTCTTTTCCTGACTTGACTACAACTGTCTCTGTTCAGATCTCAGCTTCCAGGCAGAGACACGAGGAAAAGATACTGTGTGAGGTGAAAGGGAAGTGTATGCTGGTGTTCTAAAAAACAACAGGAAGTTAGTTTGACCCGCTGATTTGGACTCGCTCATCACCACAGTTAGCAGCTGCAGCTGTGACTGTGACACACAGCTCATGAAGGCAATGAAGGAACATTAACTTAATTGCTGCAATTTGCGTCGCACTCCTTCTTCCCGGAGTCATAAGTCAGTTACATATAAACACACAAACATGGTACACATATTTTTAGATTCACTGTGACCTATACTTTCTGAGGATATCTTTATATCTGACAACCAGTGTGAATAATATTCATCACAGGGACAAAATATGCTCCTTATAGCTCCAGAATCATCAGGTTTTTAGGTTTTCTTCAGTATCACCAGTGTCTGTAGACACCAGATGTGTGTGTACTATTTTATTACTATATGTATTGATCTTGTGTGTTATTTTAAATATGCTACATAAATATATTTTCATAATTATTGCTAAAAAAAAGAAAAAAGGCCACACACTGACTTCAAGGAACCCCTAAAAGACACTGGGAGTGAACTGGTATCATGTGTGGGTCTGTTGCGGATAAAAAAAATCGATTTTGGTCCAGTTAATAAGGTCGCCTCAAATTTAAATTAGTATGATGCAGTTTGATCTATTATACATCATGTACATACATCTTGAGCCAGGTAGTATAATGTTTACCATGGGTACATTGGGGTAAATGTTGATCTCTGCATCAGCTGAGCACTCAATGATGGTTGTTTTGGTGCAAAACTCCAACCTTGGAGCGATACCCTGGGAAAAAGAGAGGAGAGGAAATATCTGTATCACATTAAACTGCAAA
>CAKAOH010036443.1:0-30949 GCA_916701665.1 Sebastiscus tertius | reverse complement strand
TGGTCCTTGGTCCCGGTCCTGGTCCTGGTCTTTGGTCCCGATCCTGGTCCTGGTCCTGGTCCTGGTCCTTGGTCCTTGGTCCCGGTCCTGGTCCTGGTCTTTGGTCCCGATCCTGGTCCTGGTCCTGGTCCTGGTCCTTGGTCCCGGTCCCGGTCCCGGTCCCGGTCCTGGTCCTGGTCCTGGTCCTTGGTCCCGGTCCTGGTCCTGGTCTTTGGTCCCGATCCTGGTCCTGGTCCTTGGTCCTGGTCCTGGTCCTGGTCCTGGTCCTTGTAGAAGCAATTTCTGTGAAGAAGGACTTGAAAATCAAGAGAGCGTCTTTTGAAGGTTTAATAAACAACCATCAGCATGAATGTTCAGGGCTGAGAGCCCTGAGTCTCTCCGTTTCGGGACATTTACACCCGTGCGTGCAGGCTCACAGTCGTATATCTCACATTGTCTGTCTCAGATGACACTTCTGTCCTTTTTAGGGTTACTTGTCCTCAAATAGGCGCTACGAGTTCGTTGACTAGGTATGCAACACCAAAACAGAAATAGGCTGTGAGGGCAATGAGTGTCACCTGTCATGACCTTAGGAATGTGCACGTTTGTATTTTTCCAGCACAGTCCTAGTCCTGGAACGATCTGCAGGCCAAGCTTCAACATGAGACCCTGATCTCTTTAAATGATTTTAAACATAGAATAAAGGAAGTGGTCACTGCTGGCTGCAGGTGTTGTAATTAAATAGCAAACCCATGAGCAACATGCTGCCCTGTTGACGCATGTATGATGATGTCATGTATGATGATGTCATGTATGATGACGTCATGTATGATGATGTCATGTATGATGATGTCATGTATGATGACGTCATGTATGATGATGTCATGTATTTTGTCGTACCTATTGTTGCTGTTGTGATTCAGTGTTGTCTTTATGTGTTGGATGCTGCTGTTTGACCCTGTCTTGGCTGGGTCTCATTTGTGAAAGAGGTTTTAATCTCAATGTGACTTCCTAGTTAAATAAAGGTTATGATGATGGCTAGAAAAGAAAATATGGAAGCGTTGGAGGATGATGAGGAGGAGCTCCCGTGCCTAGAATAAATAAGGTTGTTGTAACAGATGTGAGGTTTTTGATGTCACATTTTTCAGGAGGAGCTTCTCGAACCATCTCTGTGGCTCTGCAGGAGCTCTGCACAAGCTTTCCACAGAAGTATAAATCAGGTATCACACCGCACGGATACAAGAATAATGTAAATCCAGTATGTATCACATGTCAGGAGGTAGAAGTCAGAAGAACAGACACCTCTGTGATTTTCTAGCTGTAGCGATGAGTCAACACATGAATGAAATCTATTTTTCAGTGATTCTCTTACAACAATGCTTTTCTTCTTGAGGGAAAAGTCAGCCCCCCTCACTCCTTTCATACCCCCCCTCCACCCCCAAACATCTTAACACCTGTCAGTTCAGACTCATAATCAATAGAGAATCACAAAAAACTAACTTTGCACATTTCTCTGTTGGCGTAAAAATGGCAATCTTTAAAAAAAATAAAGAAATCTTGTCAGACCGTGTGACAGAAAAGGATCCGGTAAAGCAAACATGCGTGACATTAGGTGTCCCCTCGCTGGCATTGTAATTCAGGATGAATCGTAGCCGCTTCCACATCTGCCTTGAATGGTTTCAAAGCACAGCGCGGTGTTATAAAGGGTGCATCATCTGACAACACACAGGCACTCAAACGTTGACCAGGAGGTCTTGCTTTCTTCCAAACGTGCACTCTTCACTCTTTCACACAGAAATTCAATAACCGAGGTCAGGTAATGGCTGCTTTCACGTTTTAAAATCACTGTTTGTTGGTGGTGTGTAACCATGTGGAATAAAGCATTCGCTAAAGGTGTGGATATGATACAGGGTGCTGATCAGACATGGCTGTGTACCAGGTGCATTTACTTATGCAGGGATTGTAATTGCAAAGGGTTTTGGAGACAGGGTAGAGAATACAGCAATCTAAGCAGGTGAATTGGCAGCTTTGCCACGGCTGTGCTGAGCAGACTGCTAAATAAGGTTTTCTGTTGTCCAGAGAAAGAGCCGGGACCGTGGCAAGGGGAGAGAGAGAGGGAGGGAGGGAGAGAGGGAGAAGGGATGCTGAGGAGGAGCAAGGGCAACCGAGGTAGGGAGAGAATGAGCGAGGGAGATAGAGAGACTGGGAGGGAGAGAGAGACCGAGGGGAAGATAGACGGCGAGCACGGAGGAGTGAGGACAATGGAGGGTAAAGGGAGGGGAGGGGGGGTGTGAGACGAGCACCTTAGAAAATCAAGCAGCCAGTCTATTCCCCGGAGAGGCAACAGGGCCGGCTGTGGCTGACTGATCCAGTGCTGCGCTGCACTGTGTGAAAGGGGCCAATAACAGGCTGAGTAATGGGATTGTGCCACTGCAGATTGTGTGTGAACAGGTTGGGTCCTTGGGTGTTCCCGCACGTCAGGTTAGCACTGGCCTGAATAAGACCGGACTGAACCAGAGCCAAGCCTTGCCTGTTGTGCTCAATATCTACTGGCTCAACCATTTGAGTTTTAAAGGATGAGGCTGGGGGCTATTCTATATTTTTCTTAGTGTTAACAAACCCCCCCCTGAAAAGATCAAATCCAACAATGAACCGATCCGACTAACCAGTATTACCTGTGAAGCCAAAGCCTGATGGAGCTTCTTCCTCTGTGCCGTAGAGCTCCTTTCATGTCAAAATACCAACAACTAAAAACCCATCAGTGAGCCGTTGTTGGACTAGAGACATGTTCCTAGTGGCTGTGGCTCAGAGGGGAGAGCGGGTCGTCCACCAGACACAGGACTTTCAACCAGGAGACCGATGTTTGAGACCGCTGTTCCTGTCCTTTGACTTATTTTGACTTTACGTTTGTGATGTGTTCTTTAGTGGCGAGTTTTCCAGACTTCTATTACGTTGTTTCCGTACGTATTGAACTTATCTTACGTTAACTTAACTCGTACTTACTAGGGCTGCACCGATACCACTTTATTCAGCCCGAGTACAAGTACTTACATCTGGGTACTCTCTGATACCGAGTACCGATACGAGTACTTCTCTGTGCCTAAAGAGCCTGGTTAACAGCCAGCTGGAGGGTGTGAGGACACACGGCAGGCTGGGGAGTCCCGCATACGAGGCGGTGCGCCGCCACCGGCTGTAGGTCGGCTTGGAAAGGCTCGGGGCGAAGGTGGCTCACGGCTGCAGCTTTACTTCACTCCCCGCCTGGACCTCGCTGCACCGTGGACAAAGGGCTCGCTGCTCCCTCTCTCCACCACCGTAAAGTGGTATCGGTGCCGTTGTATCGGTGCTGCTTTGCAAGTACGAGTACATGAGCAGCGGTAACGGTATCGGTGCATCCCTAGTACTTACGTACCTTATTTTAAGGTCAACCATGATGTTTTTCTAACTCACTGCAGCCATTACAGTAGTTTTGTTGCGTGACGTAAAAATTACGCGTGAAAAGAGGCGCACAACTGACACGGGAACATGCGTTCTCATGACACATGGAATGTCCTTGTAATGTCGTGCTATTTCCCACGAGATCGGGAGTCATCATTCTACGTTATACACGGCTAGTTCCCTTAGCGGAGAGAGCAACAGCAGCCTGATCTACTGAGGGAAAGTCACACTGGACATCTGAGTGGAAATAATTCTGTCACACATAATGTGAAATCTGAATTTGAAGAAATCATTATAACCCCCCCCCCCCATGTGACGTCTGTTTCTGTGTGTGTCAGCCTGTCTTAAGGGATAAGATCATCTTCTGAAGTGAGTCAATGGACCTCCATGTTGATGTGCGGTTTAGTTACTGTAGTTCACACAATGTCAGTCCGGATTAGAGCCACCACCGCTCAACGCCCCACACCCCCGCTTTGAAGCCCTCTTGCTCCACATCCTGCCGGTGCTTTAGCTCACATTTAGCACGTCCCATTGCATTAGTCTCACTCTGTCTCTCACCTTGTGGCTGAGCTCGAGCTGCTGCCGCCCGGCCATTTCCATTTCCTCGTTGCTTCTTTGATGTTTGTCCATCACGTCAGCCGTGTGAGTCCGTGTCAGAGTGCAGGAGTTAATTGTGCCGATGTGATTTTAGCGCTGCGTACCGCTGAGATCAGTGAATTCATTTAGTAGTTATAGGTGTTGCTAATGCTTGGCTCGAAGCACAGATGAAGACGGTGGCGTACAAACAGCCTAACAAGATGAGTGCGTTGCCAAATGTATAGCTGTGTGCCATTTCTACACCAACACAAACTGCATTCTCGGTTCCAGATGATGAGTCAGAGGCAGTACAGAATGAGGATTCTTTTTTTTTGTGAAATGTTAGCAGTGTTGATTTAAGATTATTCAAATGAACTTCCCACTTGCATGTTGAAAGGAGAATAATTCATCGGCTAGTCACCAAAGCTGTGATTACTGCTTGTATTCTGCTTTCAAACTGGTGTAACGATCCGTCTGTGGAGGAATAGTCTCAGGCTCTTTCTGTTGGGGACTGCAGAGAGCACTACAACTCCTTTAAAACACCACCATTTTTCCACCAGATTTCAAGCCTCTGACATCTCATTACTTTGGATTAACTAGTCACAAGTGCCACCTCTGACAGCGCTGAGGGGGCTACAGATGATGGCCTAAGGGTTTATTCATACCCTGTGGCACTATGCTGTCCTACCCTGCCAAGGTACTGAGGGATGGAGTGGAGCGAGCGAACACAAGAGTTTAAGTCTGATTTCAACTCGACCTTGAGCTTCTTGTTTGGAATATTTGTATTCCCTTTGATTTCCTTTTTCCTGTTCGCAGGTAATGGCAGAGTCATTCATAGAGACTTTCTCTGTGCTTAACATTTCATTCTACCAAAGATATGTAATCTGTGTGGAAAAAAGTGGAACGCTGTATGAGATGAGATATAAATAAGATTTTGCTGAATACAGAAGAAAGTGGAGAAACACATTAAGTTAACAGATCCACTCAATACTCCGTGTGAATTACTGTAAAGAAACCGTGAATTGGGAACTTCCTGAAAAACGGCAACGTTCAGTCATCATCTCCCGCTGAACTCACACCAGGCAGCTGCTTTCAGCGATAACGCTCAGATAAACCTGCCAAGCACTAAACGGCAGACAGACACACAGTTAGCCGGTGAACCTAGTGGAGCATTTAGAGGCTCCAGCAGGGGACCCCAAACTTCCCTTTCCCGGGCCACATTACCGCTTTGAATTATATTTTTATATTTATTTTCTTTACTTGGTCTTGAGTCCGTTTCACACCGCTGAAGACGGGACGCAGCTGAAAGAAGGTTGAAACGGTCACACGCCGTGTCGTAACCAATGGATATAATGAGGTGTAATCCAGCTATCCTTTACATCTATTAATACTATTTATATCTATAAGACTATATCTGACTTTTGAGTGTTCCGTTAAATTAATCTGTCTGTCTGAGTTTTTTCTTTCACCAGCTTCTTCTTATGTGTCTAATATAGCTTGCTCTTCCTTTGTTAAATGTGTCTCTCTGCAGTCAGTAGACTAGTCCATGTCTGTGATTGGTCTGTAGACTAGTCCATGTCTGTGATTGGTCAGTAGACTAGTCCATGTCTGTGATTGGTCAGTAGACTAGTCCATGTCTGTGATTGGTCAGTAGATGTGTCCATGTCTGTGATTGGTCTGTAGACTTGTCCATGTCTGTGATTGGTCAGTAGACTAGTCCATGTCTGTGATTGGTCAGTAGACTAGTCCATGTCTGTGATTGGTCTGTAGACTAGTCCATGTCTGTGATTGGTCAGTAGACTAGTCCATGTCTGTGATTGGTCAGTAGACTAGTCCATGTCTGTGATTGGTCAGTAGACTAGTCCATGTCTGTGATTGGTCAGATGCTGCAGACATTTATGTGAACGCGCTCACAGCTAGATTGAGAAACCCTGGGTTGATTTACCGAGTTGATAACCAGCGTCGTAGGACTGTTTAGCGTGATCTCGGTTGTTAAACCAGATAAGGAGAAGATACCCGGGGTATGTTGAACTGGCTTCGTAGTACAGACCTCAGCTGTCCTTCCTGCATCTGTCACTTTAAACTGTGTTGTCTGGATTATGATTTAAACTTCTTTGTATTTATGTAATATTATCATACGATCTGCTCACTGAGCTCTGATTGGTCAGTAGGAGATGCTTTTAGACGAGTTGATGTCTGATCTGGAACATAACCTGCTCTGGAGCAGGTCAGCTGTTCAGCATCAGTTACCATGGAGATCTACCTGGTAAGAAGTGATCCACCGTCGTAGGACTGAAAACCCTGAAGGGTTAACCCTGAAGTTACCTCGCTAAGCCCAAATCCTGCTTCGTAGTCCAGGCCTCAGGTCCTCGCTGAATCAATCTATCCTATCTATAAATCTGTCTCCTGTAAGTCACACGACTGAATGGAAGTGCAATACGACTGGAAGTTGCTGAAGCTCTGTTTTAATTGGAAGCATCACTTTACATTCAGTCAGAATGGAGGCTGAAAGAAGTCATTGTAGTAAAATGACATATGTATATACATATCGGGACAGAACTGAGACTTGATCCACGCTGCAGTGGGCTGCTACTGTATTGAGGAGGGGAAGTGTGACTCCAGCCAGCCGGAGTCGATGCTAATTAGACTGGTAGGTGGATACATTTCATTATGCCCAGAGAAAGACGTGGCTAAGCCCTGTGTTCACCCCCCCGTAATCCTTCCACTGCGCTGCCCATTATGACTCAGCCCCCCAATCCGCTATACTGAAAGTCATCACTTTTGTCCCGCCACAGTGGGCCAGACGGGCCAGGTCGCCCCGCGGCTCGCTGACACCAGCCCCCCCCCGTCTCTGGTGACCGGAGTCGCCTCAGCACAGAGCCCAAGTTTCCTCCGCTCAGGTTGAATAGGGCTGGAGGGAGCGCCATTTAGTTCCCCTTGTTTAAAGATAAGATAAGGCTAACGACTGTAATAGCTCCTCAGGGAAATAGATACTCAGGATAATAGAGATCCACTGTTCCTATCAGTCCAGGTATATTGGACAGAGCAGAGGCTTTTTGGCTGGAGGAAAAAAAGCACTGATGAGCTCTGCTTTGCATTACAAGTCTCAATAATGACTGCGATATATCAACTCTTATCCAACACAGCAAGGAAATATCACTCCCTATCCCTTTTGATTTCTGTTCCTCACCATCACTCAGCGCTCTCTGGTCGTTTACGTTGTGCTCCTTGAAGGAAGAAATGGAAAAAGACAGATGATGAAACTTCTTTGTGTGTGTAAGCTTTATTTCAGTCCAAAACTTCTGTGGTCTTTTTGTTCTCTCCCTTCATGAATCTTTAATGGAGAACAGGGTTCTATCAGCAAAGTCAAACTCGGCCCAACAATTTTTTGTGCAGAGACTCTCAGGGACGCGAGTAAAAGCCCAAGACGAAAGCACAACCCGCCAATAACGCCAAAGGGCTCGCAGAGCAGCGTGACCCTGGGAGACATTTTACTCTTTAAAAGGTAATTTGAGGAACTCGTTTCATTTGACTTTTGACTGAAGAGCAGTGACTGTCAGCCTCCTGCCCTCATTACGGCGTAAAGGCACCGCACTAGTTGAGTCAGACGAGGCTCTTGGGGTCATGTTTTTGACTGCTGATAAAAATGAGTCTGCTGAATAGCATCAAATAACACCATTATAAATCATCACTCACACCCTTCTCCTTGTTATTCTAAAGGGCACCCACACCAACGACAGGAATCGGGTTCTCCACACTATTATATGAAACGGTGGCGAGGAGGACGCAGCTCTACGGAAAACCATCATTCAGCGAGAGAGCTTATTATAGCAGGTTTCCTTTCAATTACAAAATGCACAAATCACCAGTAATCTGAACTTGATTACAACAATTTGTCATTGTGGCCACATCTGGAAACAGCAGCAGTCCAGTTTGAGCATTAGAGGGAAATTATAGCATAGCAGTGTTGTTTTGTTGAGTAGGCCTCGTCCTCGTCCTCGTCCTCGTCCTCGTCCTCGTCCTCGTCTGTGTTTTGTTTTCGATGACTGGGTGTCTATTTTTTCCAAATGTTAGCTGTGGGCAGGAGCGATTGTCCTCTTCTGCCCACACCTTTTACTTTGTGTAGTTAATGCCTGTGTGGCACCTTGAAGCCTCAGTGTGCCACCAACCAATTTAAATTTTTGGCACTAAGTTAATTTGTTCTGGGCTTGTACCACAAAAGATCATTGTTGCACGCTGACGCTGACCTTTGAAAGGCCAAATTATTAAGCAAAGGTGGTTTTATTTTGCATTCATTTGATGCCACAGCTGCAATCTTACTTATACTCGTATAAGTAATAGGCATTTAATCTATCTATCTATCTATCTATCTATCTATCTACCCATCTACATATCTATCTATCTATGCAGGAAACACCTGCTGACATTGTTTGGCTGTTATATTTAGAGCGTCTCTCTCTCTGTGCTCTGTTTGCTCGCTGCCTCTCCGTCATCTCTGGAGGATTGTTGTGTTATTCCTTGAGTCTCTGTCTGATTTTGAGATGAAGCAGTTTACCTTCTGACTTTCTGCCGTTCGGTTCCAGAAAAGATCACAAATCCATCCTCCATCTTTTTATAACTCCTGCTACTGTATCTGTATCTCTGTGTCTGGATCTGGGTTTTTGTAACTTTGCACAGTGCTTAGAAAGTAGGTTCTGTTCTCACGTTGAGCAGCTGTTGATAAGAAGTAGCCTCTCAGAGAGAGTTGCACCAGAAGCAACAAGTGGCGTCATGGGACATACTTTGTGTGCCATTCTACATGAATGCTTTAGTACATCATCCACCCATCCATCCATCACTATCTCATGAGAGGGCGCGCTGCGAGACTCGTGTGTTTCTCTGCTTTACTACCTTTGCTTCTGCACAAATTGCAAAGCCTCCCTCCTCCACACAAGGTGGGCCAAGTGCAAAGAGCAGCAGTGGTGCCTCTCTGCCCCGCTGGATAAACACTCGGTCTACCACATTATCCTCCACTTCCTTTTTTAAATATTTCATTCAATTTTTGCATAATATAAAAGGTTAGAATCCAGGTCTAACTAGTAATGCCACTTAGATGAAAGTGTTGTGCAGGTGTGTGTGTGCATGTGTGAATGAATCTGCGTGTGTGTGCATGTGTTCCAGACAACAACAAATCTGGGTTACTGTGCTCCCCAACCTGCAGATTTCGGCTGCTCACTGTGGAGTGAATGTCAGCACTCTGTGCAGCTCTCTAGCTGGCGTTTTGTGTCTGCAATTACATCATACCCCTGGCATCCAATGTCCTCAATCACTGCATGCCAATGACAAACAAATACCATTAGCAAATCGTGAAAAAAACTGCGCTGACGTTCCTTAAATACGACACCCACCCAGCAGCCCCCCCGAAGAAGTCACTTAAGCTTGCACTTGTACAGAAAAAGAGTAACTCAGGTGAAGCATGCCGCTGTTTGGTTACTCTCCTTTCTCCTTTCCCTTCAGATTGTCTTTGGCACCGTGTAGCACTGCATCACCAGGGACGCTGCAATACACGCTGGGACTGGCAAATAACAGCATGAACTCGGGGCTGAGGACAATCTCAAGATGAGCAGGCAGCAACGTGAAGGCCAAGGTATGGAAGTGGACTCCGTGACTTGTAATTATGTGATGCTGTCTCTCTTCCCTCCTCCGAATCGATAACCCTGACACCTCCTTGCTCCTTTGATTTCCTTCATTTTTGATCCTTCATGGTGAGCACAGATTTGTACTGTGTAATACTTTAAAATATTACCGTAGTAGCTTTAAGTCATAAGTATCATTTTCACAAACAAACAGGACCATAACGAAGAAGACTGGCAGGCTCTGTGGCTCAGACTGCTGCTTCCAACACTGAATAATGTTATTCCACATGCTGCAGGATGGTGATTTCCTGTGTGCAAATGCAGACACGCTGCCATGGAAAGCTAAGATGCTCTTTACCACTCGGTTATCACTCTCAGATGATGACAGATACCTCCCACCTGTTGCTCGTTATGCTTCTGCAGTAGACTACACCTCATTGGCTTAAAGTCATTTAGACAAAAAACTCATTTTGTCTTTCTTTTCTTTTGGAACCATCCTGCTCTGTAACCTGCTCTCGCAACACACAGAATCAAGTACCGCACTTTTTCTCCACTTCAGTCTGCCCGGCCTGACAAGAGCGAGTAACAAAAATCAGTAGAAATGGTCAAATTCATCCCAATTGCAGCTTCAGCCACACTTTCTGCCGCCTACAATGCTTCTCCATGAATTGCGCCCCAGCTGTGGTTCATATGAGTTTCTGTACTCGATGCTTGTTTTATTCCACTTATTCACACTCACGTCTATTGGCTGCGTGATTTCAGTTTGTTCCATTGTTCATCATTTTCACATCATAATTGTCATTTTTATAAAAGAGAATTCGAGTCCAGTCTGTCCACTGCTGTCACTCTCCAATGCTAATCCTCCGTTATTTGTCTGGTTGTCAGTAGCAACAAGGTCTACCTGAATCTCTCCCACCTCAGGTACCATCCAAAAACAGATTGTAATGTTATTCTGAGGGACACCATTATTTCAGTCTGGTCCCTCTGTTGCCTGTGTCTAGCTCGGTTAAATCTCCGTTATAATGACTAACATGTCTTTGGAGCACCGGCTAATCGCTTTTTCGCTAATGTGGAGCAAAAAGTCTCTTATTGCTTTATCATTATAATGCTTTCCTTTAACGTACAGGACACCGCTGAACCTCGGAGCAAAATGAACCGCAGGACAAATCTCTACTTTCTCTCATTAAAATGTGAAATGACGAATACTACACAAGAAAAGAGAAACTTTTCTCCACCATTCATCAGAGTCAGCCTGGCCCTGGTGCACAGACATTTGTCCCATAAAATACTTGATGAAAGGCTCTTAGCGGGACTGACTCGGACTGATTGCATATGCACGACCAGTAATGGTGAATTTACTCGGCCCACAGGGGAGCGTTGCTCCTTGTCTGCGTAACGCTTTGATCACCAAGACACCGGCAGCACCGGGCCTGTTCTCTACCTTTTTACTCATCCTATGCCACAGGAATATATTAGCATATTGTGCTTTAAAAGAGCTGTCGCCTGTGATTGCATGGCTCCAGGTTAACAATGTCTTTAAACAAGTTTGTTTTTCTTTGGTTTCCGTGGAAGTATTGAACGTTGGATGAAAGATTTGTCAGCTGGCGTTGTTGCTCTTAATGCTGGAGCGGCTTACTGTCATCGGAGCGTTGTCGTGATGTAACGCAGCGTGCGGGAGGTTAATGAATAATAAACAGGCCTTTTGTTACTTTTCATAAAACTTCTCCGTACAGCCGGCCGTAATCTACATGTGAAAGGTTGCAATGCACAAGCCCGTTGAACTCGTACCCACTAACTTGACATCCATGAAGGGGGCACCGACATTGGCAGGAGATGTGATTCTCAATAATTCACATACTGTATGTATGAATGCATCCATCCCAGTGTTATTTTATACTCATAAATATGTGAGTTCTGGAGCATAAAATCTTTCTCTGAATGCAGCGCCTTAAGCGATGTCAAGCTCGATAGGCTTTGTTTGGAGTGTCGAGGTGTTAGGTCGGCACACAGTGACCAGGCATTAACTTAACTTTCCTCAGGCTTTGTTCATATCAGGTCCGGTCTTGTTCGGGTGTTTGAGAGTTTTGAACCATTTTTAGAGTCGTGCCCACGTCGTGGGTGCAGCGCGCAGCAGTCGAGAGCTTCTTGAATAGCATTACTAATGAGTCCCTTTGCAAGAGGAAGTATGTCTAAATGTCAACAACATCAGTCATGAGACGGAGCCTCCAACACTTGAAGGATATTGACCTGATGGCATTTCCATACATATGCTTGAAAACGCTGGCCTGTGATGATATGATAGATTTCTCAGGATTTCATCACATCCTCACCACTTTATGCATTTGTGCATGTGTCAAATATATTATATTTCACAATGTTTCTCATCCCTACCACTCAGCCGGCATAATTTGATGCTTAGACGCCCCGACGTTGTTTGCAAGTCAATATCTCAAATGCTTTAAGTGAGAGGAGTCAATAGCAAATTGGACGTATTCTGGGTTTAATCAAATGCTTTAGTTCGGTGATGACACTATCCCCGCTGTGAGACCATCGCGCTCCCACCGAGGAGACCACGAAAATATTCATTGCCACACAGCTCACTGCGTTTGCTCTTGAGGACATTGCTGAATCATGCAATTATGGTTTGGATGAGGAAAGTCGATAACTGCCTCATACTTGGGCAGAGATTGCTAAGGTCACACCTGTAATCATCGGGGGAGCAGCACAGTCCATTGACACAATGATGAGACTCCACACACTGTCGGGCAGGATTGAGATAGGGGCTGATTGCTCCTTATTGGAAGATGGAGTCGGGCTGTCATGAATGGTGCTGTCACAAAGATGGAGATATGCACCAGTAGTCGCATGTTTGCTCAGGTCAGGGACAGACACCCCGCCAGCAGGGCTTGTTTCGCTGGCTCAGATGTGTTCGGGCCATCGTACACAAGCCTCAGTGAGAGGCAGAGCACCGACTGAGCGGTGCCTTTAGTGGACACGGGAATAATAACCAGTTATAAAGGGTTCGTTAATAGTAACCTTATTATTAGTAAATTCATATTTAGTAAAGATTTATAGATGAGTCATAAGCATAGACCAGAGGTCAGCAACCTGCGTCTCTTCAGCTCCTCTCCAGAGGCTCCCTGTGGAGTTTAAACATGGAAATGAAGAACTGTTTTGTTGTTTACATTATTATAATTAGGGCCTATCACGAGAATAAAGTCATAATATTATGAGAATAAAGTCAGAATAGTATAAAGTAGTAATTTATCGTGTTATTCTTTTTTTCTCGTAAAGTTATGACTTTATTCTCGTAATGTTCTGACTTTATTCTGTAAATCTCAGATGTGTTTTCCCTCAATGTGGCCCTAATACTCCGTAGTACATTGTCTCTTTGTCCCTCACTGCTTTAGACTGATACACTATATACTTAGACTGTAAACTGTGTTACCTTCATCACAATGATCACATGTTTTGCGGATCCAGACAGATTTATTTTGCCTAAAATGTCTCTTTTGATGGAGAAGGTTGCTGAGCCCTGGACTAGACTGTATCTAAGAGGTGGACGTAGTCACCGTGACGTCACCCGTTGGTTTGTGGACTGACGTTTGGAAGCCAGAAGAGGGTGGAGCTAAGTACAATGGAACATTTTTTAAGCGACCAAGATATTCATATTAACTTTCCTGAACTGAAAACAAACTGTGATTAAAGGGTTAAAGTTGTAAGACAGAAAAGCAGACAACTCCCAGACGGGACAACGCCGTGGTAGCGACCTGTCAACCAGCAGGTAGCCCCGCCCTAAAACATCCCCTGCTTTATGGTCTATCTGACTCTAAATGGGACCATCATCTACTAAATGAACATCATGCTGTATGAAGAAGACTTGAAACTAGAGATTGAGACCATAAACTCATGTTCACAATGTTTACTGAGGGAATACATCAAGAGAGAAGAAGAAGCTCATCTATCAGACTTCTATAGAAGCAGAGGAGTCGCCCCCTGCTGGCTGCTAGAGAGAACGCAGGTTTAAGGCTCTTCAGCGTCGGCTTCACTTCTCAGACCCGGAGCTGCTCGCTGGTTATAAGCCGTTAATAAAAACAACATTTTGGGTTGCCAAATTTGTAAAAATCCTCTTTACTGGACTGTTTGACCACTTACCTTTCAGAAAGAGAATATGGACCAACATGTATAACATAAGGCTTTTCACAACCTGGCAACCCCAGTTTTGTTCTTATCACTGGTTTGTAACAGATCTATATAGAATTGGTAAATGATTAATGAACTATTGAGAAACCAGTGGTTACATGTCACTGTATAAAGCATTATAAAGGTTACCTTATTCTATTGTATTTAAAGGACATACACTCCATCTCTTAGCGTGTTGAGACATGGTAGATGTTCTCTGGCTGTAGAGTTCTGCTGGTCACACCAGCACTGAGAAGACAGACCTTGTTTGCGTATTGACAGAGTTGACCTTTGGAGGAAACGGAGAGCCAGATAGTCCAAAATGGAGGAAGCTATCGTGGCTCATTAGTCGTGTGTTCCACCATCCACTCTTATTTTACCCTCCTCTGTCAGAGGAAAACAAACTGCTTCTCAAAAGATGAGACGGGAGTTTGTGGTACAAATACAAATGTTTTTAATAAACTGTCCCATTAGCAGCTGACAGTTAGCGAGCAATTAGCCAGCTCGTTAGCTCGGAAAGATTATTTCGTCTTCAATAAAAATCTTTATGGAATAAAATGATGTACTATCCGAGAACAAAATGCCAGACGAGAGTAAAAAGCAGAATACAGAGAAGCTCAGGAGAAGCTCGGGGAGATATTGTGATTGGTTAGCGCTCACAGGTTTGTGGCTGCCCAGCTCGTTAGCTCGCCGGATACAGAAGCTCAAGTTGTGACACGTCTTGGTGCTCACTCTGCCCGTTTAGAAAAGCTTGTAACAGGTTGTTCCATCTCGTACCTTTTACACATGAAACACCTTTAATAAGTGAAAAGCAGCAGGTGAATAATGAGAGTTGTTGCTCCTATGGCCTGGACACAGCTCGTGATAATAACATGCACTTTACACTTGAAGGACGCCGACGGAGATCCCCATCCGTGAGTCGTACGTGAGCAGGTAGCTGCTCTGCTGCAGCCTCTCATGAGTCATTAGATGGCACCCAACACTTCTATGTCCACTTCACTCCAATTATTCTTAATGAGTGCTCACTCGGAGGTCATCATTAAGCTAACCCACCACCACCACCACTCTCTCTCCATTTCAAGAGCCACAGCGGAGTGGCTTGTCTTCCTACAGCTTTCCTTTTTCTCTACATTAACACATGCTGAGCCCGATCAGATGAAATATCCCATTAATCACTCTTCTCCTAATAACTGCAGCTCCATTCTTCCATAAGGTTCTTGTGTTGCCTCTGTAAATCTGACACCATTACAGTGCTGTTAGATCTCGCTCTGCTCTACCCTGAAGCTGTATACGTACGGCTGAGGAAGAGCAAGAAGGCTTGTTAACTGCCAGAACCATCCAGCGCTCGGCTTCTTCTTCTTCACTGGGGCTGCGGAGGCAGACGACGGTGCAGGGATTCAGAATTGCGCTACAATGTAAATGAGAGCTATTATGGCAATGAAAAGACATTTGGCAGCATTATTCAAATTAGATTGTCAGATGAGTTCCATAATGTATTTTTAAAAATTGCAAATGATTTGCTTTTGCATATAAACTGTAGCCTATATTTCTAACCCCATTGTTTACCTTTTCTCCGGTTGCAGGCGCTGCACAGCTTCATTAATTCACAACTTCAGCATATTTGTATTAGAACAAAAATAGGTGCAATAAGAGAGAGGGACTCATCAGAATATCGTTAGCAGAATGTGACTCTGTAATGGTGGATTGGTTCGGCTTATTAGCTTTTTACTGTGTGTGTGTGTGTGTGTGTGTGTGTGTGTGTGTGTGTGTGTGTGTGTGTGTGTGTGTGTGTGTGTGTGTGTGTGTGTGTGTGTGTGTGTGTTGCTTCAACGGTTTAAACATCAGAGTCCCACAGCTACTGGCGTGGAGGCGACAGACATCGCAGGCATGATGTGTTTTGTTGTACGAGCTAGCTTTGCTATGTGAGCTTTGCTGGCAGAGGAATGAAATAAAGGATTGCCAGAAGCATGTTCTCTCTCTCTCGTAATGATCTCTCCCAAAATCACTGCAGCAGTTATTCCAGAAAAAGACTTCCTTTGTTTATTCCTCCTCAAATCAAAGTGATCCATCAGTAAACCGCGGCAGGTGTTCGATGCGTCCAACAACCTAATTGTATTTTTTTATAATTGGCTCTTATTTATTACACAGTCGTAGTAGCGTGTTTGTCAGCCCGTCGTAGACTGCTGTTACGGCTTAAACAGCCTGACGAAATAGCTTCAATTGACATCAAGTACAGCTTGCTTGTTTGTCATTTTCCTTTATCAAAAGGCCGTCGTGTTCCGCGTTTGTTCGGCGCCTATGCAAAGCCTTTATCTATCGTACTAAACCGTACCGTGCAAAAGGTATGTTCGGTTTAACTGGCTGAGACTAACGAGCGTATTGGAGGTGCCGTTGTTTCGGTCCTCTTTTGATCTGAGCAATAATCTGTCTCTCGGAGTCTGGGAGCTATTTACAGAGGAGATTTATTTCCCTGATTCTCTGTGTACAATGAAGCATCTGCGCCTGCCAGCTCAGGTAGAGGAGGGCTGTTTTAGACAGCGGCTCACTGAATCTGTGCTGGTTCCTCTCGAACACAAAGAGGAGAAATAGCTATTAATAGTCCGCTGAGTGTTGCTAGATGTGTGTAATTCTCCTTTCAACGAGTTGAAGTGGGAGGAAAATGTCCATTTATGAGCATATCCCTCCTACCTTCTTGTCAATGCTGCAGTAAAAAATACCACAGGAGGGAACTTTTGTCCATTTTTTTTATCAACAGTGGACACAACTGTGTTTTCACCTGCTCCACTGTGACTACAAATAAAATCAAAGACCAACAAGTGGAGTTTTCCATCGGATTTGTCTTTGCTTTTTATCTCCCTGCTCCAAAGTGAATTACAGCAGCCTTGAACAGCGTCTGGCAGGCCTTGAGCTATTCCCAGGCAAGAACAGTAGAGGTCAAGGTGTGAGAGCAATGCCATAAGCGCAACTTGAAATTCTGCCGGTGCTTCTTCTCCCACAGGCTCGCTCTCACTTCCCCACTTTCTATCGCTCTGTCTCTGCCTGTCTTTCTCTCACTCGCTCTCCACTTTCTCTCCTCTGCACATTCCTTCTCTGTCCGTCTCTCCCTCTCTCACTCCCATTTCTTTTTAACACCTCTTTCAACTTCCTCTCCCCGGTGTTCTCCTCGGCTCTCCTCTGGAGTCCGTACAGTGGGCTGTGTGCTTCTACTAAAACTCATTCATTCATTCGTTCATTCCCTTTAAACATCTTAGTAACAGGGTCGTAACCACCACATTAGAAATACTCAGGTAATGAGTCCACATTCCCTCAGTGCAACACCCCACCCCTAAGAAATGTTCAACTAGACACCAGAAAACCTGTTCTGGAAAAATGGAATATATTGCACATTATATTAATTCATTTAACTGTTAATTATATGTTCTGTAGAACTAGGGATAAACCCTCAGAGATGTATTATCTCATATCTAAAGGGGAGACGAGAGGTCTCGTATGCTGCTTGGTAAAATCTCCACATATTATGCTTCCAGCATCACACTGTTTTATTAATTGTTCATATTTTACATCACTTTGGTTAATCATTACAATAACTCTCCAGGCAAATAACGTCAATTCATTTTCTGATTCAACAGTCTGATTTAGGAAGCTGCAAATATGAGAACATTTAACATTAAAGGTACAGTGTGAAGGATCTGGAGGCATCTAGTGGTGTGGTTGCAGATTGCAACCAACTGAATACTCCTCCGCTCAGTCCTCCCTTTACAAGACTGTGAAACCGTGGTAACGCCGTTCGATGGATGTATAAAGAGAGCTGGATCCAGCGTTGGAGGCTCCCGTTCATATGAGAGTTGCTCAGTGGAGCATGAAGCCAAAACGGCTCGAGTGCCGAGTGATAAAGTACTCGGATCATCCGGCGATCTTCCGCATCTGTTGGGTCTAGAGATGCACTGATACCGATACCAGTATCGGGTGTCGGGTCCAATACTGTGCTCATGTACTCGTAAAACGGCTCCGATACAACGCCACCGATACCACTTTAGTGACGTGTGACGTTAACCTCTCGTCACCGTCTTTCGGGTCCTATCGCACGCACTCACGCTCCACCTCCCCGCCCTGGAGCCTGCCGTGTGTCGCTCACACCCTCCAGCTGGCTGTTAACGAGGGCCTTTAGACACAGAGAAGTACTCGTATCTTTACTCGGTATCGGAGAGTACCCAGATGGAAGTACTGAAAAAAGTGGTATCGGTGCGTCCCTAGTTGTGTCCATAGAGCAGGTGCAATAGAGTTTCCTTTAACTCCTCCTCCCAACCTTGTGGTCCAGCCTCGGTCTGGGTCTCATTCACATGAACGGAGGAAGGGAAATCAATTCTGGATTTAACTATTAGTGCATTTTACAACTTTTATGACCGAATGATTTAAATCAGGACTGTTAGAGTGTTGGTAGAGGGGGGAGTTGACCTAAAAAACAAATGATCCGCTGAGTTCCAGACGTCTCTTTCCCAATGGAAGTCTACGGGAAAAAGTCTTTTTGGGCCCAATGGCATCACGTGACGGACACGGAAGTTGTAGCACCGCCGTCTGGCCACTGTGCTCTTCCTGGGGGGCTTGGCTCAGAGGCCATCCATACCAGGTGATTAGACACCAATGAGAACATAGTTAGGAATATTATATTCCATTTTGGTTAATAGATCCCCTGATATGTGACACACCGTTCCTTTCAGTATAAAGTGATGGTGGTTCTAATGAATCAATTAGGATAACATAAACAAGTCAGTGATACAGAAGATCACATTGAAAGATATTGGGTGTGATGACACACTGAGTGTGTCGGCCTGTGGTTGTGTGAGGGTGAGTCATGGTGAGTGTCTGCTTGCTTGCAGCCAGGTTTGATGGTGTTTGTGGTTTCTGTCCTTCCCTCGGTAGGTAGCAGGAGAAGTGCTGCTGCTGGACAAATCCCTCTTGTATACAATGCGTATCACCGGGTGCACGGACAGCTCGGTCTGAACAAATTGCAGCTCGGAGGTCTCCATCAAACTTATTTTACCGGCATCCTGCAGCACGGCGACTGCAGAGGAGAGCCGTGACGAAGGATTCAGGGGAGTCAATATCAATTTCTAATAGCTATGGTCAAGAAAAGCAGATTACTGTGGCATGGAGATCTCTGTGTGATGCTTCTAACAGGCTGTTCTATACTAATCTAGAGCTGCTGAAATGTAGCGTGTAATAAGTATGTTACATATTAAAGCATCATTTCACCGTAATTATTGTGGATCTTATGTCAACCTTGAGTGCTGCAAAGATTGATCAGACATGCACAGTACCGGCTGAGCTCTGCTCTCAGTCCATTTTAAACTTATTCAATCTTTCCTACAGCACGATATCTAATATCTAATCTCCACTAGTGTGAACCAACACATTTCTATTTAATATATAAAATATTACAAATGTTAGTTACTATTAAAGAAACAGAATGTATTTAGTTCAATTGCAGTTAGTCCGAATTATTTAAATGAAATATAATTAAAAGGTTTGCGGCAGTAAGTCCGACTCGTTTCCGGCGGGGGTTGGCCTCCGTCAGGGCTGCGTGTGAGCACCACACTACTGGTGCACTTTCTCAGAGCGTTTACTATTGCTGCGGATGGGTTTTCATTGTAGTCAATGGAACGCCCGGTGTGTTTCATACCGGTGCTGACAGCCTTGACAAAGCCACGGTACTTAACGCCCTGGGAATGAGAACGGGCTGGATTCCGGTTGAACTTCCCCCTACATTCCTATCCTACATGCTACCGTTTAAGTTTTTATCCTGCCTAATAACGGCGCCATAAGATGCAGACCGAGTTATATGAGGTGCTCGGCAGGAGGAGACCTCTGTGCATGCGGGGCCTTTGTAATGCTAATGGAAATGATGATGTGCTCCTCAGGCCACCCAGAGCCACACAGGTGAAGGAAATACAGAGTGTGTGCAAACACCAGGCGGTATGATAGATACTATATGTGGGTGAGGACATTCGCTGCAACCTTCAGCACTCACCTTCACATGCCAGGCAGCAGCTTTGGGTCTTTTTGTATCTGTATATCAGATTGTGTATATTTGATATTAGAGTATATAGCAACAGTGTTACTGTGCTATTAAACATTTTATTATACGTTTATCATGGAGGCCATCGAAAAGGAGACGTGAAAACATGAGACATGCTCCAAAAGATGGTGTAATTGCTATTGCAAGAGTAGCTCAAAGCAAACCGTATGGTAACAACGAAGACCGTATTTACACGCACACAGAACTGCCTGCAGTCGGCTTAACACAGAAAACACCTGATTAAATTGTCTAAGCTCAGACTCACAGTTAAGATGCCTGGCACAGAGCGATACTAAATGTAAATCTTGTGCTTTTGGATTTTGCCATCTGTGCAAACTCTCCGACTCTGACGGCGTTCAGATACCAACCAAAAAAACACACAAAGCCGTTCTAGCTTTTGTTCTTAGTACTTGGAGCTAATTTCTTTCACCTGTATTAGAATTAATGTCAGTGAAATAATGAGGAAATTATGTATCTCACAAGTGTACACTCATATTCTCAAACTGGTTTATTCATGACAAGAGTGACAGTTTATCAAAGGTGCAGGTGCACAGCTTAACCCCAACAAGAATATGGCAGATAACTGTGTTGCTCCACGCATGTAAATGTAGCCACAGGAAGTGTTATGGGTTCAAGTCTAACTATTAAATATTCATACACTTGACATGCTGCAGGGCACTTTGGAGAAAATACTCCTTCATAAAGTGAATGTGCTGTAGTGGCTCCAAGTGGGAGGAATGCTTTTGTCAACTCAAGTTTATTTCTTTAGTTTTCCCTCTCGGAGTATCAGCGCTTTCATTACAAAACAACTGTTCAATATGAAAATTACATCTGCAGCCCTCAATGAAAACAAGCAAGAAACTCATCAGGAAGAGAATCTTAAAAAGAGAGAGAGGGGAGGACAGGTGTGCAGAGAGGACAGGCAAAGATTACATGTTTATTGTGCAGCATAAAGCCAACACACAGTAACCTTAATGAGAAAACTTCCACTGAAGCCAGATTCATCAGCAACGCAAAGCAATTAGCCAGAAAGAGGGAGGTTAATTTAAACATGCTGATATGGAGGCCAAACCTGGAAATGTGATTTCAGGCGTCAGACTGAGAGCTTCAGTGAAATAAGATAAATGAAATGAACACCTGCTGTTGCAGTGATATCAGGACAACAGCTATCATAACTGTTATGAAGAGCATATGGCTATCAGAATACATGATATCAACTACATTATATAGATATTTGTAGAACTTGGCTCATTATTGATCTAGGAAATTGTAGTTTGACTAAAACGTCTTATCACAAGATCCACTTACTGGACATTTTCTTGGATAAGCGTGACTGAACGAACAATAGCAGCTGTCTATGAACATCAAGTCAAAGCCTGTCACGGCATCGACTGGTAACTCATCAAAGTTATTGACTAGAAGTCAGCGGACAGCCGGAGAAAGATCAAGGAGGCCACTGACATACGGAACCAGAAATCACCTTTAAACAGGGACAGAGGTTATAATCGCCTCACGTCACGAGACCCAAGACGTTCCATACTTAGGTCATGTGACAACAACCCTGAGCAAATTCCATCTTTTTGTGAAGGTCACGATATGTTAACGCTCCAGTTAGGGGATCTTGTGCGAAGAATTTTTTGTCAAAACACGGTTGTGGTGGAAATATTGTATTAGACATGAAGATATGTATGATCTGTTCATTGCCATCTGCTTGGTATTTTGAGAGTCCTTCATGCAATATGTGAGGAGACTCTGGGTGTCTGGAGGTTAAGATAAGATGAGGAACTTGGAGAGATTCCTGACTTCAACAGTCTGGACTAACGGTTACTCACACAACATAGTTTTGCCTCCAAGGTGGCGTGGTTATACATCATTCTGTACGACATGGGATACACTTTAAGTTAATGGTATGACTGTGTCTATTAGGGATGCACCGATACCGATACCAACACCGATACCAGTATCGAGTATCAGGTCCGATACTGTGCTCACGGCACAGATACCACTTTACGGCAGCGCGACGTTAACCTCTCGTCACCATCTTTTGGGTCCATACGCTCCACCTCCCCGACGGTGTGGGCGAGACGGGCCGGTGGTGCACCCAACCCCACGGGGTCGGGATCCCACCTCAGCCGGCACGCGCCGGCCCTCACTTTCATTGCGCAACGGGGTTTTGCTTGCACCCTCTGACTCACACGCGCATTAGACTCCTTTGTCCGTGTTTCAAGACGGGTCGGGTGGGTTGCAAACATCGCCGCAGACCCCTGGCGCCTTTTACGTGGGCGTACAAGATGCAAACCTGCATTCTCTCTACCAGCCAGCAGGGGGCGACTCCTCTGGTTGTATAGAAGAAGTCTGATTGATAGAAGTCTACGAGAAAATGAGCCTACTTCAATCTCAATCTCTAGTTTCAAGTCTTCTTCATACAGCATGATGTTCATTTAGTAGATGATGATCCCATTTAGAGTCAGATAGACCATAAAGCAGGGGATGCTTTAGGGCGGGGCTACCTGCTGATTGACAGGTCGCTACCACGGCGTTGTCCGGTCTGGGAGTTGTCCGTGTTTTCGTCTTACAACTTTAACCCTTTCACAGCGTGTTTTCATGAAAGTTAATTATAACCTTTTTGGTCAATTAAAAATGTCTTATTCAGTGTTCGGTTGCACTTAGCTCCGCCCTCTCTTCTCACTTCTGGTTGCAAAAATATGATAACGGCCAAATATCAAGATGGCGACGACCAAAATGCTGAACTCGAGGCTTCAAAACAGCAGTCCACAAACCAACGGGTGACGTCACGGTGACTACGTCCACTTCTTATTAGTCTATGAGGAAAATGCATAAAAAATGAGGAATAACTTTTCGTAAGATATCATATGAACTGTAAACTTATAAATTCAAGTAAGGACAACTGGGGCTCATCATGTTATTCCTTTATTCATCTAAGTGAAGATACAAGTGTTCCACATCAACGGTGAAATGATTGAGTGTGCTCCAATCGCACGTTTACTCTGAAATCTGAACATACTAGAGTTCACTAAAACGTGCAAATTTCAATCCAGCATATTTAATAACCTGAAATCTGTTACATTCAACAATTACACTGATGGTGAAGAAAAGGATGCCCCCCCCTTCATCACTACATACATACAAAGCAGGACATTATTTAGAACTAGTATAGAAGATTTTCTCCCCTTGTTGTGAATGACATTAATAATTCTTCTATTTGAGCCCATCTATTTAGCGCGGACTCGACTGAATTACTTTGGGAAACCAAAGACATTTAATTGTGTCCTGCATCGTTGTTCATAAGACATTCTGCTCTAAGCTATTACATCCAATTTCCACCCTGATGATTATTATGTAGTAGATACTAATAGAATAATGGTAGAAGAATAGGAGAGTGCAGAGGTAATTAGGAAGCAGTGGGTCATCTCGTTTGCCCAGAGGAGGATGCAGAGAGGGAATTACCTGGTCCACAGACAGAGGAGACAGGAGGAGGGAAGAAGAATAAGACATAGTACATGAGGGGGAGATGAAAGAAAGGTAGAAATAGAGAGAGGAACAGAGGGAGACTTGGAGAACTGGAGAATGGAAAAGAGAGAGAAAGGCGACAAGAGAGAGGAAAGAGAAAAATGAGACTTGTTTCATTTAGAAATGATGGAATGTGTTCCCGCCCCAGAGCTTTGTTCAATAAGCCGCCTCCTGTTGTGGAGCTCTGGAGGAGAGGAGAGGAGAGGAAAGAGAAGGCAACACGGCCATGCCTATGAGTGTGTGTTTATGTGCGTATAAGTGTGTGTTTATGTGCGTATAAGTGTGTGTTTATGTGCGTATAAGTGTGTGTTTATGTGCGTATAAGTGTGTGCGTATCCAACCTATAATTCTATACAGAGCATTAGTCCGCCTACTCTGCTGTTCTCTCCTTCCCCTGCATGACTGATTATGATCAAAGACAGATTAACACATGGATCTATACAGTCATACATTAAAAACGCCTCATATATGCCGACGATGTTCTGGTGTTCAGGCCAAGTGTTTCTGTTTCTGTGCTTTATGAGTTAATAAACAACTTTGGTTTATTCTGGGATAAAAAACATTTCCAGTGTCACTCCGATGATAGAGATTCATGTTGGACACGGGTTTGGTAGTTTCATGTTTATTTTGATCCCACATATGAACTTAATTCATGTTAAATATAGTCTATTATAGCCATTTAATTTCTGTTGCTCAAAGCATTCAAGATCAACATCTGAAAAACTCAAAAGCAACTTGCTTTTGTGATTAAATGAAGTAAACAGTCAATATGCATATTAAAGGAAGCAAACAGAAAGAAAATGGAGGAGCTTCTCACAGCTGGAAACATTTCAAACTAATTGTGGATGGTGGTGAAACAGCTATTTTAAAAAATCTCTATATTGTAGTTTTCTCTTTGTTTAAGTGTGACTCCCCCCCCCCAGGTCTGAGACTCAGTCCGCCCGCTGCATCATTCAGAAAAATACGAAGAAGTGGGCGAGGGGCTGAGAGATAAAACCGCGCCTACTTCTGTATGAAGAAAGCTTTGGACGCAGCGTTTCAGACTATTCACTGATCTACAGGTGGAGGTAACGTGCTTTGATATGCAGCAATGTTCCAGTAAAGCCTGGGAAGAAGACGACTAGCTAGTGAACATGGACGTAAACAATACTGAATTTAAAATGTGTTACTAATGTTTTCTGAGAGCCTGACGGGGATGCACAACGAGTTCTGGTGAGTAACTCTTCATGGAAACAGAACTTTTGTTTGTTTAAAAGATAAATCTCTGCAGGACACCTTTTAATAGAATCTCTTCTGTGATCCAGCAGACATCAACCCGTTCCTCTCGGTTAAGAAGTAGACCCTGATTAACCCAGCTGATTTCAGAATCCAGCCCTCCGCTCCTGCATTATGTATCGTATCCTCAGAAATGTACCAGCTATAAACGGCAGGCCCAGCTGCCGGATCCACCACCAGCGTTTCAACCCTCCGCTGAGGTCACAGCTGGCCTCTGCAGGCCATCATACCTAATCCTAAGCGCACCATTTGCTCCCTCGGCCCAGTACCTACTACACCTATCTTTAAATCCTTTTCCCCCATCGTGGTTCAGTTCATCTCCACATGCATCAACAAATCTTTGCAGACAGGAGATGGTACCTGCTGCCTTTGAAATAGCAGCTCTGAGTTCAATCCTGAGGAAATCTAGCCTCAATCAAGGCTCTTGCTCAAACTACCCCGACCCATCCCCAACCTGCTGTTTCCCACCAAAATGTTCCAGCACGCTGCTTCAGTCACAGCTGTCCAAAAATGAACTTAATAAAACATTTTTAGTTGCCATGGGTTCACAGCGGCACAGAAATGGTCTTGAACGAAGCGTTTCCATGACAGACTAATGGCAGCCCCGCTCAGCTTCAAGTCTATTTTTCATTCTATTATTCTATTATTCAGACCACAATATTCTCCTCAATCAATGAGTCCTGAAATGGTTTCCACTCCTCTCCAACATGCTCTGATGGATTAGATGTTATTTGTAGCAACGTGTGTGCCTGAAAATGATTTTACTGTAGCAGTCTGCAGAAATATGAGTGTGATTTTCACAACTTGTTAGATGTAGAATAGGATCCGATATGCTGCAGTAATGAATATGAGGTTCACGTTTTCAGTTGTTTCCATGAGAAGAAAACCAATTTTGTCTCACTTCAGATGTATTGTTATACATCTGCTCTCACAGTTTACTTTATAGAAATATAAACTCCTTTGTAAACATGCCCAGATGTTCCTCCTCAGATAGAGATGTTATTGTCTGAATACAAAGGGATTTTACAACTGAAATAAATGAATAACAGGATTTACTGGTTGAATTAGTTCAAGTGAAGCTGCAGAATAAAACAAAGAGATGGAACACACAATGTCATGCGATCCACAGAGGTGTTAAGAGGCAATGATATAAAGGACCACTCACAGTAATATACACAGTATATATATTTTACAACTTATATTCTAAGACCTCTGTCTTTGTTCTGCTATTCTCCTGAAAAATCCAATATCCTTGGAAGCTGCCATTTTGTAAGTCAAATACTCCCTCAAACTGTTGTTGAAGAGAAAATGCATTTTAATGCCTTTTTTTCATGTGTCATCTCAGTTTCTTTGAAGAATAGTTTCTCACTATCAGTTGACTCAGACAGTCATGATTTATTTTTTCATTTGGTGACATTTCTACACTGTCTTGTTTGAAGGAATGATGGGGGTGGTTCAGTTTCTTTGTTAAACAATATCTACTCATAGCTCTGGAAACATAACGGAGAAAGAAACTCTAAAGGAAGCTAGAGGAAGTGGGGCGTTGGAGATATTCAGGCGGGCGCAGACGCTCGACGGTAAGGAGCAAAACTAGATAGCAACCGCAGTCGGCAAAACAATAACTACAAGAGAGGAAAAGAAATGAAGCATGAAGCAGACGCTACTTACTTTTTCTGTGTGATTTAAAGAATCTTATAGGAAGAACAACAGGATCCAAAAGCACAAGTCAGCCTGGAGTGATCATAAACAGAAGTTTAGCTCAATTAGAGCAACAATGGAAGGTTGTGTGGACGGGATCCAAATGTGAGAAGCAGTTTTCCTGAAGCTGATATAGGGATGCATTTTTTAAAGTTTAATAGAAGGGTTTTCCAGTCACTGGGCACCACAGGCTGGAATACAAGCCCCAAACTGTCAAATTCAGCAAATTCATCCGTGAAACCTATTCTGTGTTTATGCTGCGTCATGCCTTTCACTTACCCAATCAGGCCCAAATAATTGGTTCACAATCTCACTTTCCTTCACAGTCACATGGCTAAATGCTCCCCTTAGTTTCTTTGCAGATAAAGCAAGTTTTCTGGAGCCTCGTTTTCAATGATTAATGTTAGTTTTTGCACCTGATTCGACTTTTATCAGCAATTAAATAGACGTTATCAGTCGCTATAAGCACCATAGATGTGGGTCAGTAGGGGCCTACTACACCTACTACGTTGTAAAAGAGAAAGTGAACCTTAAAAGCAGCGCGTTGAAAAAAACTGAATAAAACGTCACATTTAGAACACAAACAAAAATGGTTCTTTAGGTTTAGACAATAAAACTACAACTTCTTTAGGTTTAGGCAATAAAACTACAACTTCTTTAGGTTTAGGAAAACAAAAGACTTAGTTCTGTTTAGGGAAAGACATTGTGTTTGGGGTTAAAATAACTACACAAATAATATAATAATAAACACAAAGAGAACTACACAGTGTTGGTTTCACACAGTCTCCTGAGTGAAACCCGTGTTTTTGTGTCCCATCCATCGTCTTTGACTTCCACCCCGTATGGAGTTTCACACTGTCTATACTACAGTACCTCCTGTCATAATTACTACTGTCACTAGAGGTCGCTGTCGTGTTCTTTCATACCTTCTTATAGCGACTGATAACACTTATTTAATAGCCTGATAACAGTCTAATTGGCTGGTTTTCAAGTCTTTCCTGATTTTCTCCTGTAAGTAAAGCAGCCTTTCATAACAGTGGGAAGAAGAAAAGAGTCGAGCCTCGGTGACGATGACACCAAGAACTTTTCCTCCACCTCCCTTCCCTCCCGCGGTGCTGGGAAGTTTCCACTCTTGACTCTTAAACACAGACAAAGATGAAACCCAAAACAAATACATCATGCCGCTCCGCACAGGTATTTATTCATCAAACACGACGAGTCTAATTGGTCTTTTAAAGGGCAATCACAATGGGAGCGTGGAGATCACGCCTTGATTGCTGCAATTTGGTATTTAGGCACAGGCAAAATGAAAACGCACACATTTCAGAGCATCCAGTTAAATTGCATTAAAATGGAATTCAATCACACTCCACAATCAATGTGCACTCAATTTCAACACCAGCAAAAACAATCCCAGCAGCATACCTGTTATACCCTCCATTGATTGTGATTGTGATTCTGTGCAGTCAGCTTAATCTTAGATCGGGGGGGCCCGAATTAGACAAAAGGAGATTTTACACATTTCCCATCAGAGGGGAAAAGAGAGATAAAGTACGTCTCCCACTGCAGGCTGAACACTTGTCTCACCTTCCTCCCTGAATCATATCCTCTCTCCTCTACTGACTCTAATTGCTCTCTCAAAATATCCCTCTGTCTCTCTGTCCGGCACTTATTCTATTTCTTTTCCAACCATTTCAAGCCAACAGTATCCGTTTATGGTCTCACGGGTATTGTACGAACCAAAAGGGCCCAACCTTTGCACTCCTTAAGTTTGGTTGCTTGCTCTTTACGGGGATCTGGGAGTTGAGGCTTATTACGCCGTTATCTTCACTGTAGATCACACTGGGTTCAAATATCATCGAAATACTAACATGTAAAATGCAAATGTTAGAGCTTCAAATCCCAAACAAAGTCTTTGAATCACAATTTCCCATGCATGCAATAAACCGTGCACAGACACAGGTGTTTATGTTCAAAGCCATATGGGGAGAACAGGGTAAATGGATTCGCTTTCCACATTTTATGCTAGTACAGCAAAACAAATGTGCGTTCACCTCAGGCAGTAATTGCTGTGTATAATTACGGTTGCTGGGCATCCATGGAAACTAACACAAAAACATGAGTTTAAAGCAATTTCGAAGTATGACCCAGTTTTTTTTTTTTGGGCACAGCCTGCCCCCGGGTAAGAGTAAGTACAACATAAATCCTATGGAGGTAAGATGTAAGACTCTCAGCATACTGCAGAAAGAAAAGAGATGCACAAATCTCTTTTGGTTTTTTGGCAATTTCACCAGAACATGTTCAGCTGCCACCTGTTGGATTTCAGGCACAGATGATTGGTGTCTTTGTAAAATGTCCCAGTTTTGGTTTTTCTAAGTTTACCTAATTTACACCTACAGCACATAATCTGCTGGAAAACACGACAGCCAGACTCAACAGGTCGGTGTAGTGTACAGTACGTATATATATACGTGTGTGATGCTGGATCAGGGAGATTGATCCCTCACCTCTGATCAAATCACACATCTGCTCCGCGACATCGGAGAAATCCCATTTGAGCAAACATTTGTTATCTTGAGTTAATTTCATTAGAATATGTATATGATTACATAACCTTAGAAACTGCTTCACACAGCAAATCGGCCCTAGAATTGGTTAATGAATTCATGTTGTATAAAATACTAAAATCTCACACGCATCTAATTTCGATGCGTTATTATGGTCTTTATCTTTGGCCAACATCTGATGCAGAGAAGCTCTAATGTTCTGACCTACAGTAACCTGGCTCTCTCACCTCATTCTGCATGTGCTCTCTTCTATCAGAGGACGGAGAGAAGGATTCAATCTGTGATGTCTTTGTGTAGATAGAAGTGGTGAGTCATCTAACCCACCAGCTCAACTTACCCATGATGCTCAGCTGTGCTCAGCTCTGGACAAACTGGGCTTCATTCTCAATGGAAAAACGGATTTCCTCCCTTTTCCCCTTCGACCAAAATTTGTTTTTTGTTGTATCATTTTATTATTAACAATTATGATTGTTTTGTTACCCACCTTTTCAAACTATTCAATTAAAGATGCTAAATGCTAAATTGAGAAATCTACTACAGAAATCTCTGAGTAGCCAGTAGTAGTATCTTCTTTTTCCTGTTTTGTTTTATTTTATTTATTTATTTATTATAATTATTATACTTATTATTATACTTATTATTATTATTATTATTATTATATTTTTTAAATTTATTTTTCTTCTTCTTCTTCTTCTTCTTTCATGACTTATTTGTGGATGCTCTCTGTGTATTTTCTACAATTTGAGTTTTATGTATGGAGAATCAGTTCTGTCTTTTGTGGCCAGCTGTGTGCATGTTGTTGTCAGGTATGATTGATGTTGTTCAGAAAAACAAAAAATGACCTTTCCCTGTATAGTGACCTTTGAAAGAAAGAAAGGTGCTAAATGCACGATTGGGAGCATTTCTATTGCCTCCGCACAGCTCTCAACATGGCGACGGCTGAGTCGGCGGCTCGTAGCTAACGGTGCTAACGGTGAAAACAAAGACAACAGTGCTGACAGCGCTAACGGTGTTAACCTCGGGGGGAGCAACGCTTCCACAACGGCGCTGTCGGTCGGAACGCCGTTATCAGCTGTAGAGAGCAGTGCAGAGCGGCGGCCGCGACCTACATCACTGTCCATTTTGGCTATTTTAGATTTAATCTCAGTCTTAAAACAAAAATACTTAGTACTTACAATAATACTTACATTAGCTTTAGTCACACTTTAGTCATTTTTATCCTTCATAGTTTTAGTCACCAAAAAGTCATTTCATTTCAGTCAAAGGTTATTTTTTTCATTTAATTTTAGTTCTGTTTAGTCATCAGATTATACTGAATATTTCTGTCTTTTTAGTCGAACCTATTTCACATAACATGTTATCTTCTCATTATTACTGATAAGAACAACACAGGTTGAATGATTAAGAGTGAAGCTTTGCAGTTAGTTCGAGTCCTCCTGACTGGCTGCGCTCATTATTGATGAGCGGTTCAGTCGCACCCACCGGTCCGTTATGAGACCCAATCCCATCACCCGGCATGTCAAACTATGCGTTACTCGACCATCCAAACCCGTCCCGTCCCGTCCCGACCCGCAAACCGCCAACTTTATACATCATCCTGACACGATTGTCAGGATTGAGATGTGAGACAAGGACAGAGACGGACTGAGCGCCGCCACCTCAGTGCGTTGTGTGTTTGAGACAGAGAGAGAGACAGAGAGAGAGGAAGAGAGAGAGACAGAGAGAGAGACAGAGAGAGAGACAGAGAGAGAGACAGAGAGAGAGGAAGAGAGAGAGACAGAGACAGAGAGAGAGGAAGAGAGAGAGACAGAGAGAGAGACAGAGAGAGAGACAGAGAGAGAGGAAGAAAGAGAGACAGAGAGAGAGACAGAGAGAGAGACAGAGAGAGAGGAAGAGAGAGAGACAGAGAGAGAGAAGAGAGAGAGACAGAGAGAGAGACAGAGAGAGAGACAGAGAGAGAGGAAGAGAGAGAGAGATGGAGAGAGAGTGAGAGAGAGAGGAAGAGAGAGAGACAG
>CAKAOH010036442.1:0-17365 GCA_916701665.1 Sebastiscus tertius | reverse complement strand
GAGCCGCAAAACATTTGAGCATTGTGATGAAGGTAACACAGTTTATAGTCTAAGCATATAAATTAGTATATACTGTAAGTCTAATGCAGTGAGGGCCAAAGTGCAAATGTACTACGGAAAATAAGGGCCACACTGAGGGAAAAAACATCTGAGATTTAGAGAATAAAGTTGTAATATTACGAAACAACACTTAAAATTACCACTTTATAATATTATGACTTTATTATCATAATATTACGACTTTTTTTCTCTTAACCTTTGACTTTATTCTCGTAATATTACGACTTTTTTTCTCGTAAACTTATGACTTCATTTTGTAATATTCCGATTTTTTTTTTCTTGTAAACTTATGACTTTATTCTCATAATATTATGACTTTCTTTCTTGTAAATTTATGACTTTATTCTCATATTACAACTTTTTTTTCTCGTTATTTTACGACTTTATTCTCTAAATCTCAGATTTATTTATTTTCCTCAATGTGGCCCTGATACTCCGTCGTACCGTCTTACCATAGACCTACAACAATGATAAATAAAAATGAAAATGTGAACAAAAAACAGTTATTCATTTCCATTTTTAAAAAGTCCACCGGGAGCCACTGGACCTACAGATCTGCAGGTTGCTGACCGCTGATTTAGGGGTATTTTTCATTGAATATACACAATTATTTACCATATTATCTGGTCTGTTCTTTTGTCAAAGATCTTGTGTATCCAGTTAAACATTTGTGTATCTCTGTGTTGATAAAAAATTGATTTTTGATTTTGTAAAACTTTTTACAGAAATCTTTTTTTTTTCATTAACTGTGACTGGCACTGAGTCTTGTTTACAGACTGATTAATGTACAGTAGCCTTTGGATCCTAAATTACTCTAACAAGTGACAAGCCAAGCCGTCAGCTCAGAAGACACGCAAGCTGCTCAATAGATGATCCATTATTAAACGGCGGGTGAAATGAGTGGCTTTAATGAACGATAACTCGTCGTTCAAATCCGCCAAGTGAAGAAGAAAGACATCAAAACTCAGTCACAGTCCATGTCACTCAATTTCAGTATTTGTCTTTTAATAATGCTCTTTAAACACACACAGAACGGTGCTGCTGTGCACAGTTCTCTAGTGCCGTCTAGTGTCGTCAAGCAGTACTGATCCTCACTGGTTTAAATGTAACCCTGCCACAAATGTATGTATGAATGAGATCATAGCTGTGTTCAAATAACATTTAATTCAATTAAAAGGAATCAAACAGGCAGCAGTTGTAACGGCATTATTGCAAAGAGAGATCAGACGGCTGAAGTGAGGAGAGGCTCAGTTGCAGAGGTCGGTGCTGCAGCACGTGGCGAACACCCCGGGTGTTTGGATGTAGCCCTGACACACCGCCATGTTCATGCACTGGCGGAATGAAGAATCTGGAAGAATGAAACAGAAGGGATGAATCATTCTATACATACTCACGCATTCAAGTCCACAATGCTTCAGATGTTACTTTTGTTATTTCCACAGTTTTAACCTCCTAGGACCCCGCGAGCGATCCCAATCAACATATGACATGTATATGACAGCTTCCATAGGACTCACGCAGCGCGCCTTGCATGATGACAGCACCGCAGGCGTTTGCGCTTCCTGAACACGTCTGGGTGGAGGTCGGGGTGCAGAGGTCACTCTCCTTTGAGAAGCAGTAGTTACATTTCAGCGCCGCCACTGGGAACAACACACACACACACACACACACACACACGAGCATTTGCTAAAAACACACCATTTAAAATAATACATTTGCACAATTAAAACTGCAGGACTTTCTCAGGAAGTCACTGCAGCATCACAACATGTAGTATAACTTCCAAATGACCTCTTCTGCTCCTCACACTAAACAGGTCATGTATTAGCAAGTAGTTTTCATTTGGTGCAGTCAACTATGCAACAGCTCTACCTGCAGGTAGTACATGTAAATAACAACTGGACACTCCGCATAAGTTAGGTGGTGCAACCTATTTTAATTAAGAGAAATAGAAATCTCTATTCAGTAAATACTCATATTTTAACTATGTTTAAACCTTTTGAATAGCTAGTGTGACGTCTAATGCAGGGGTCAGCTACCTTTACTAACAAAAGAGACATTTTAGGCAAAAATAATAAAAAAAAAAATCTATCTGGAGCCGCAAAACATGTGAGCATTGTGATGAAGGTAACACAGTTTATAGTCTAAGTATATAATATATAAGTCTAATGCAAGAGCAAATGTACTATGGAGTATTAGGGCCACATTGAGGGAAAAAACATCTGAGATTTCCAAAATAAAGTCGTAATATTATGAGAATAAAGATGTAATTTAATGAGAATAAAGTCATAACTTTACGAGAAAAAAAGTCGTAATATTACGAGAAAAAAAAAAGGACAGTTCTAGTAATAGTTCTGGCCTCCCCATATCTGGAGGTCAGAGGTCAAAGGACCCCTTTGAAAATGGACATGACGGTTTTTCCTCGCCAAAATTTAGTGTACATTTGGAGCGTTAATTAACCTCCTTCGTGACAAGCTAGTATGACATGGTTGGTACCGATGGATTCATCAGGGTTTCTAGTTTCATATGATGCCAATATCTTCATTCCAACTGTCAGACATACATACATATCACATATATACCGCATATATACAGTGTATATTTACAGAATGTAGAATAAAAACACACATACCTTGATATATAGTCAGCAAGACAATGGCACATATTGCTGCAGCCTTCATTTTTTCAGTCTAGAATTCAAATAATACAAAATATATGTATGGAAAATTAAGACAATTGTGTCAGATGATAAAAACACAGACACAATGCACAACACATACATGAGCAACGAGCCACTATCTGCCTTCTATCAAGTTTTAATACAGTCCACTGGCACTAAGTGCTTGAGTGGGGTACCACTTTCTACAGATCACACAGGTCAAAACCTTGAGGTAAATGTACAAACTGTTAAAATAGCAAAAAACTGGCATTAACTTCAGAAAGTATGCAGCTGAAGGACTAACGTACCTGTGAAGAATGGAGATGGGTTGTTACCTTGATGCTCAGATGCTCAGTCTGCAGTGTCCCAGTGTTGCCTTTATTCAACTCTCTGTTCCTGTTCATGCCGTTGTGCAATCAACCACACAGACCTGTTCTCTGTGCTTGACGCGCTGCGATTGGTCAGGACTGATTACAACATAGCTGACTTCCCGGCATGTGTTGCAAAAAAGAGGGGAATTTCCCTACTCAATCCATCACTAACAGACAGGTCACTGTGTGTCAGGACTAATCACATCAGACAGTCCAGTGCAGCGGTCCAAGTCTTCATTAAGTTACCATTTTTAAATGAAATTCATTTCATTTGTTATTATATTCTTAATTTGCTTGTGTTTTGTATATGTTGTTTTTTTTTTTTTTTTAGTTTTTCTCAACTATTTCTCTTGCCTTATTTGGGCGTCAAGGTGTCCCTCATGTTGCATTCCTGCCAAAGGGATCTGTGTCAACAGCAACCTCAGGAAAACCCTCTGTATGATCATCAACCACAGACTCCTCATTTCCTTATTGAAAATAACATCATCAGCAAATCGCAATTTGGCTTTTTACCAAATTACCGTACAACTCGTACAAATGTTTTGCTGCTCCAGACAGATTTTTTTGGGTTGTTTTTTGCCTAAAATGTCTCTAAAAAGACCCCTACCCTAGATCTTTCTAATCTTTACTACTGCCCTCCAGTGACCACAATGTGTAAGGCATACTCTCTTATTCTAAGTTTTAAATAAGTACACTTGAATACTTGCATTATTAAGGTCCTGGCCTAGCTATTTCACTTTAATGACTTGACGGCAGCGCTACAATAAACTCAAGGGGGAAACAGACGGACGCCCGAAAGGAGTGGAAGAAAAGATAGGAGGATGACCAGAAAGGAAGGGGGGTATTTCAGAATACAAAAGTCAGTCATAACAAAGAAATATAAAGAAAGGAACAGAAGGGTAGAAATCATCATAACAAGACTCAGACTGGATCACACAGGTCTTAATGGCACTTTGGCTTTAATGGGGGGAAAGGAACAGGGACAAGGGTGGAGATTGTGGTGTTAAAGAAAATGTGCAGCATATCCTAATTCATTCTAAAAAGATGTTGCACACTCTTGTACAGTAGGTGGCGGTATGCACCTTAAAGTTGGTTGTATCACAGATATTATCCAGCAAGTCATTATCTTGTTAAGTTTAAACAGGACATCAATGTAAACTGTTCATTCTGTGATGTTACTCTCAGAAATTCTTATTCATTTATTCTCGCACTGTGACTATAGCAACAGGCTGTGGAAGGACCTGAGTAGATTCATTATTGATAATATTGACCCTGATTTTATTCTATGTCTTTGTTTTTGTTTCCATAAAGGTAACAGTAAACTCAAAGAACATTATATTATTAATCTGATTATTCTCTTAGCTAAATTTCATATACATAAATCCAAATTTAGTAAATCTAAACCTTCATTTTTTTGTATTTGAACATGAAACCAAACAATACATTAAATTGATTCTCTCCTCCGAAAACAAAAAAGCTATTCAGACGGTAACTATTATGCACCTCCTTTAATATATTTATCTAAATGTTCATTTTCCCTGGCTTTGAACTTGTAAGCTGTTTATCCCCTGATATCTGTGATTTTGTCTTGTTGTTCCTGTTACAGTTGTGTACATGTCTTTGTAATTGAACCTGTACGACCGGTTTGTGAAATAAAGGCAATAAAAATAAAAACGGAACACAGCGGCGGAGGAGGAAACAGTTCCTACCCGGACCTGTTTATGAGAGGGACACTTAAAACATGGCGGCCAACATAGAGCAAATTTTCCAAGATTTTATATTGAATAAAATCCGAGAGATTGAAGACCAGAATGACGACAAAGCGTATGTAAATGTTGCATTTTCTTTGTCGTTTCTAGTGATAGTTGTAGTATAATGGGCTAGCTGGTGAATATAAGCTAACAGGCTAGTTTTCACAGCTAACGGCCGGTAGCTTTGGTTACCACAGAGACAAGGCCTATTGAAGGAGGATGGAACATACGTCATAGCTACGGGCCTATTACGCATGCGCAGTAGAATCTGGTTGGCAGTTGTACTTACACTGCGCATGCACTATTCCCCCATATCCCAAGACCCGTGGCCTAGCCTCCTTCAATAGGCCTTGCACACAAGCTAATGTTATAGCTTTATGTTTCTGCACATAAACGTTGGGATACAACTAGTTAATGTGATTAATGGGGCTGCTTCGGTGTATATATGTAAAATACCGGTTGAATGTAGTAGAAGTATTGTTTGTATTTAATGTTGTCGTGGAAATAGATTCTGGCGAATACAGACAGTCTGAGTAGTTTTTTATTTTATTTTTATTGAAGATAATTCATTTACAAACATGAAGGCGTTGTAATCTAAACTCAATACTTCTAACATACAAGGCACAATTGGATAGGAAAGATAACTTAAATTAAAAAAAAAATGATATAATAACAAAAATAAAAGGGTAGAAAATAATTCAAGGAACAAAAAAGAAATGCATAAATAAATAATAATAAGACTGCACTCTTCCATAGTAGCTCTAGGGGTCATCATCATATATGTTCAGTTCTTCATAAGCAATGAGGAGACACTTTGCATGTTGTCCTTTCATTAGTCTTACAGCACTGAGATGATTGTCCACAAGGTCCCTTTTGAAAACAGAAAATAGGGGTTTTATTTTCCTCCATTTGGATGCATGGATGAAAAGATTTGCCAGCAGTATCAGATTGTTCAATATCAAGTCACTCTTAATGTCCTTCATGTTAATACCAAACACAATATTTTCTCCTGTGAGAGGAGCAAGAAGTTGAATTTTGGTTGACAGCCAGTCCTGCAAATCTTCCCAGAAAGCCACAGAATATATTCAGTGGAAAAACAGATGATCAGTAGCTTCAATCTCAGTCTCACAAAAGTTGCAGTTATTGTGATCAACATTAAATCTCAGTCTTAGCAATTCATTGGATGGATAAATATTAGGCATTATTTTGAAATTAACTTTCTTTTGTCTTGGGTAAGTGATGATTAAGCTCTCCATTTCTTAATGTCTGAGTCTGAAAATAGTTGGATGATGTTGTTTCTGTTTGATCGTACTGGGTACAGTATGTTGGTCAGGTGATTACGTAACAATTAGTTTGAGTTTTCCCCCGCCCTCTGGAACTCTCTCCCTCCTGAAATAAGAAATGCGTCATCCCTGGACACTTTCAAAAAAACACCTTTAACACCACCTGTTCATCAAGGCCTATGATGATACATCACTCTTTTGATTACATAGCTATAGTTTCTCCTCTGTGTTATTTATTAGTATGATTTTGTGTGCCCCCTTTGTAAAGCGTCCTTGGGTTTCTGAAAGGCGCTATATAAGTCCAATTTATTATTATTATTATTATTATTATTATTATTGAGTAGCTATAATAATAACTGGAACTGAATAGTAATGTCTCTTCTTTTTTCTGCCTCTGTGTGTCCCCGTAGTGCTGTTGAGGGAGTGGGTGCTGGCATAGAAATGGTTGGAGCAGAGAAGGCCGCTTCAGAGAGAGACAAACAGGAAGACTTGAGGGGCAGCTGTTCACAGAAGAGACACAAGAAGCACAAAAAACACAAAAGCAAGAAGAAGAGGAGGAACCGAGAGAAGGAGAGCAGCTCCGAGTCCGGGGCAGAGGGAGGAACCAAACATCAGCCAAGGTGAATGGGCATCAATACTCACTCAATAGTCTTATCTCCACTTGTATACTTGTTGAAGTGTCCTTGCTGCATTTGTTGATGCTTTACCGCCACCTGTAAATCAGTGGAATAGTGTGAAACCATTGGCTGGAATGTGTTTCAGTGTACCTTCTCATATGTGTGCACAAAATCAAACAAAACGGGGACCCGTATGTCAAAAACAATGTTCCATAGAGTACCATTAATATATCATTAGTATTTTTTTTTCAAGGCTTAAAGGCTCAAACACCCCCACCCACAAATTAATTCCACGTAATAAAACCAAATACAAAACATTCAACCATGGGGCCCCAAGGAACGGGTAAAGCTATAGGCACTGCCTTGTTTCCCTGTGCATTATGGGCCTTTTCGCATACAATCTTATGTTTGCAAAGTTTGGCTGGTAAAGTGATGTGAGTGGTTGGGTTTATTTTGAAATCTTTCTGTCACTTCCTGCCACTTTACTATTGATACCTGCTTTTAAAATGTGCCTAACTCAGGTTTTTCTCTTTGCTTCCCAGAAGAGGAACGCCCACAGAGGCCGATAAGGAGCCAGGTAAGTCTGTCTCTTGTTATTTTAACTGCGTCGTTGCATGTGTTGATCAGCTGTGGTGGAAAAAAACACTCAATTGGTTAATATTTGTAAAAGTACCAGTACCACCGTGGAATACTACTGCATTAAAAGTCAAGTATCAAAAGCCCTTATTATGAAGAATGTGATTCAGTGTTACATCATTGCCTGCATGTTTTCAGTCAGTTATATTGCTGTGGCTGATGTGTGCCTTATCAAACTAATTTGCCTGGCTACATCACCATACTCCTTAAGAAAAGTCCAATGATTGACCCTTCCTAAGTCCCGCCCCTTTTCACTCTGTGCTCCAATGACAGTTGAGCAAGCTTGGAACCCGGCAGAACCTCGGTCACCTTTCCCCTTTCCTGTTAAACTCAGATATGCTTCTTCTTGCAGCGATCTGCACCAAACAGATGTTTCCTGAAGTCTGTAGGATATGATGTGTCGGCCAGGACATCTCTGCAGCACCACAATATTTAATTAGAATATGATTTCGATAACATTTTGATGAATTGTGCAACCCTTTTTAGGCGGTCCCTGTGGAGAAAAGCGGTAGTGTTTCCGAGCACCAGAGTCTCTTTAGAAAACCTCTCATTTTACTGCAGCAGGGTCTGACAGTCTGCCGCACTTAGTCCTGGTTCTCCCGTGCCTCCCTTTCCTCCAGCGGTCCCAGCAATACGGCCTGGGCCTCCAGCAGCGTGGTGTCGGTGTCTGCTCCCAGTGGAGACTGGAGTAGCCAATGCTTCCGGGTGCCGAGCTCTCCACCTCCCGCTGGAGCTCCGACTGCAGGGCGCTGCTGGAGGCCCCGCTGGAGTTCTGAGCCGAAGGAGTTTCTGGTGAACCTGCGCGATTTCGTCATTAATCTCTGCTCCGTAGTCAAGCTTGTCCAACCTAGCAACAGTAACTAAGAGGGCGGGACTTAGGACGGGTCAATTGTCTGTACTTCATCTCTAGATTTACAGTAATTTCTGTTGTACAAAACATGCTGTACTGGCACAGAGCTGCTGAACTGTCTGTCCAGGTGAGGATAACGAGAGTAAGTCCAGATGCCACAAGCGGCATTCGACAGGAAAGAGGAAGAAGAAGAAGAGGAGGAGGAAAAATGAAGAGAACTCGTCAGATTCCGACTCAGAGTTCGTGTCGAAGCAGAGGGATAGTAAATGCGGTCAGAGCTCATCGCCGAGGCGACGAGAGGAGCTGCCTGATATCATCCCAAAGCAGGTAAATACAAACTGAAAAAAAAAAACGTGTCAACACATGCTGTCTAGATAACGTTGACAGTGCATAGTTGACCCCTAGTTTACGGATAGATGCAGCCACCTAGAATTCCCCCTTCCAGCCAGTTCCCAGCCAACATCCAGCCACTGGGACCCCCTCCTCCTCCTCCTCCTGTTTCCTGACAGTGTGTGTCTACATTCCACTGTAAACATGCCCATTAATTCAATACTGGGATGGCTTTGTCTCATTCCATATACTCTGTCTATTTCCATGGTTTAATGATCAAGCCTGTAAGCTATTCTTGTAAACTACATGAGCGGGTTGCTCCAACTGGTATTTACTAAGCCTGGTCGGTCTTTGTTAAGCCCAGTCTTTAGAATGGACCTCATGTTTTGAGTGTAGTCTTAATGCCCACCAGACTGTGCCTATTGCCTAGCAGCATGCATCATGTTGCTCGTACACATTTGTTTACATCTCTCACTAATGTGTAGCGAATCATTTATTATTTGGGGGAACGTTATTGTGGAGTCTTAGCGAAAAGACGACTTAAACATCGATGGTGCAACCGGCGTAACTATTGGGTCGGGCTTAGAACGCCAAGTTACAACCAACTTAGCTTCGAGAAGCAAGAGAACGGGCTTGTCACTACTACACGGTGACTTGGCTTGGGTCTTGAGGAGTTGTAGGTTGAGGTGACTTAATGAACAGACTTCTGTCCGTAATGTGATGAATGCATACAACAATCATGAACACTGATACATAAAAAAAACCTGACATAAAAGACTAATGATAAAACCAGGCTTCTCTTTCTTCGTTGCGTCCTAACAGGACAGCTCCAACAAAGGAAGAGGAGAGGAGGAGAGACACGGCAGGAGGAGTTCTCGTTCACGTTCGCGGTCACATTCCTATTCTCGTTCACATTCCTGTTCGGCGAGGAGGAGCTCTCGGTCCAGGCACCGCCGCCAGAGATCTAGGAGCTGCTCCCTATCCGGTTCTCAGCGGCACAGGACCCGGTCCAGGTATGAAGGAGGAACCATCAGTTGATGGGTTGATTTGTTGAGAGAAATGCGTAACATCAACACAACAAGAGTTTTGGCCTGTGTGACTTTTCCATCATTTATTCATTTTCCTGTAAGATGTTAAAACATTGATTGATGATCTCAATTTGCCAAACAAACTAAAATGTAATATTGATAATAACGCTACCCCTGTAAATACTGAGTAAAGCAACAGTATGCTGCTTACATGGTACCTACACAGAGAGGCCTTCATCACAATCCTGTCCTTTCTCATTGTGATGTCGCTTTATCCTGCCGTGATCTGGATGACGTGGCTGCTGGTAGGTCTTCAGAGAAGAGGGGAGCTCTGGATGAATCCATGCAGTCCAGCCAAGGTCCTCCATCAGGCCTCCAGCCACCTCAGGAGGCCTCCAGCCCCCCCCGCAGTAACACCAAAGCAGAGGAGCTGCAGAGCTCTGACCAGAGCGAAAAGCCACCGGAGAACAAAGAAGAGAAAGCCGATGGCACAACACAAAAATTAGGTAGGAACTGTTTGTTGTACTTGTGTTGACTTCAAACTAGTTTATTAGCCTGAATACAGTCTTATGATAGAAGGACTGATGGTGTTTAAAAACTAAAGTCTATAGATATTCGTATAGTAGTTTGTTATGCCATATATTATTGATAAAAAGATGAATATAGCAGTCATTTAAGTTGTAAATGTCCCCCAAATGCTATTTTTTTTATTGCCTCAGTATATAACTAAAAAAAGTGACAGCACATAGCTTGTGAGCTTGGCTGTCACTTGTGTTCACCTTGATCAGATTACATATAAACAGCATCAAGTGTATGTGAGAGACCCGTAGACAGATGAAACATGAATCCAAGCTTGCAAAGTAGCACAGATTTATTTTCTTTGGTTTCTTGGTTGATTCATTTTGCTGTGTGCTCTACAAAGAGAGCACAATTATTAACGTGCAAATCAAAAATCAGACAAACACAAAAGTTTATTTTTGTTGATTATTTGCTGTTTTTTACGACTTTTTTTTCTTGTTAAGTTATGACTTTATTTTCGTTATATTACGACTTTTTTTCTCGTAAAGTTGTGACTTTATTCTGGTAATATTTCGACTTTTATTCTGGTAAAATTCCAACTTTTTTTCTCATAAAGTTCTGACTTTATTTTCATAATATTCCGACTTTTTTTCTCATAAAGCTATGACTTTATTCTGGTAATATTACGACTTTCTTTCTCGTAAAGTTATGACTTTATTCTGGTAATATTACGACTTTCTTTCTCGTAAAGTTATGACTTTATTCTCGTAATATTACGACTTTTTTTCTCGTAAAGTTATGACCATATTCTGGTAATATTATGACTTTTTCTCTAGAAAGTTGTGACTTTATTCTCAACTCTCCGATTTTTTTTTCCCCCTCAATGTGGCCCCTACCTCACTGCAAATGTTTTTTTTTTTATTCTTTGCCTAAAATGTCTCTTTTGATGGTAAAGTTTGCCGACCCCTGGCTTAGACCATACATATGTCTCAATCCTTTATGGCTACCCTATGACAATTCAAAAGTGTTTTGTTGCTTCAGGGCAACACCGTGAAGATGAAGGTTAAAAGTTAGTGAGTTTCAGAACGGGAAGATTAAGAAAGTTGCTATATAGTTATTGTTATTGTGGAAGTAAAATGATGATTTTGTACCTACCTTTGCACGTTTATGCCAACCCTTACACACAAACCTTTTATAATAGCTTTGTTGAGTTCTTCAAGATGTGTCCAAGTAATGTGTTTTGTGGTCTAATACCAAAGCTGCAGGTTCTGCTGCACCCCAGTCCATTTCTACTGAACCTGACCAGACCACTGAGCCCAGCTTCCCTCAGCTCAAAGCATCGAAACACCCCGGGTCGTCTGACACTAATGTCAAATCACCAGCGAAGAAGAAGAGGAAACCATCCAAGTCCCCCCAGAGGAAGAAAGAATCAAAGTCATCAAAGAAGCAGAAAAGATCCAAGTCACCATGTAGGAGCCACAGGAGGGGGTCCAGATCCAGGAGTCCCTCAAAGAAGAAGAGATCACGGTCGAGGTAGAGTGACTGGCTTCTTTCCTCTATTCAGGTGTTATAGACAAATTAACCAACAATTATTGCTTGTTTCCTGTACTTTTCATCAATCAAACTTATATATATATAGCACCTTTCAAACAAGTCAAAAGCAATTCAAAGTGCCGTACAGACGACTGACAAAAATATATAGAGTTAAAAATGGATTTAGAGACTAATGCACACCAAACCAACCAAGATAAAAGTTAATTGAATAAGAAAGCAATAAAAGATGGGTATTTAAGATAATAAAAGATGGATAAAATACAAAAAAATAAAAAATAACAATAAATAAAAATAATAAAACTACACAAAATAAGCAGATGGTATTAAAACAATGACATTTTAATCAAATAAAAGCGATAATAATGATCAGCAATAAAATGTGGGTTAAATAAAATAGAGTAAAATAAACACTATAATGAATAAATAAAATAAGTATTAAAAAATAAAAAAACATAAAATTATAAAAACACCACATAAAAGCCAGACTAAATAGATGTTTTTTTTTAGTTTATGTTTAGAAAAATTAATGTTTTCAGCTCCTCTGGAAGGTTGTTCCAGCGGCTGAATGCAGCATCACCAGATGTTTCTGTTCTGCTTTGTGGAACCGGAGGATCTGAGGGGCATTTCTGCAACATAGTCTGGTGCTTTATAAACTAATAACAGAATTTAAAAATCAATACGAAAACTAACTAACTAACTACAATAAATGGAAGGTCGGTGCAGAGCTGCCGATCAGAGGACTATTTCTCTTTCCAGTGGAGGAGACTTGTTTTAGCCGTTTGCTTCATTGCAGATTAATTGAACTGGATGTTGTTCTCTGTGCAGGTCAGGGGGCCGGCGGTCGCGGAGGTCACGCTCGCGGTCGGCGTCACGTGGTCGGAGGAGGGCTACGTACAGCCAGAGGGACCGCTGGAAACGAGAGCCGAGTCACTCCCCCGTGCTCATCCTCCGCAAAAACAGATCCCCCGCTCGGAAACTCTGCAGTACGAGCAACAGCCCTCAGCGCATCAGTGAACTGGGTCAGATCATATGAAATCACTCATTTGAATGTCACACAACAACTGTAGCACTGTTTTTGTGTTATTATTTATAAAGACGGCACCGGTGTCATGAAGTCACTGTACGCCATGGTCCCTTCCCCGAGTGGCACAAACAGTGAAAACACTGCTGCAGTGGTAAAGAGCTGCTGTGGCAAACAACTGCACAAAAAGGATTCATTTTTAACAGACTGCTCAAGGCTAAACAGAAGAGAAGCTACATGTTTCTCAGGTGCTGTGTAACATTAGCTTTAATATAGCATCGCTTGCCTGGTGTTGACCTACATATATCTGGCTGGGTGTAGTACGTTGTGCCGATGGTGGTACTTTGTTTTCCTCTCTATATCACAGCTCTACCAATTCATAGCAGCATCAATTTGTTCCATTTAAGCCCCTCAGGCTTGTTGAGGAGGGTGGTATCATGTGAAAATGCTAATCCTTAATATCTGCTGGTACATTATCTGTGAAAGTGAAATCTGACTTACCTCTGCTTTTTTATGTAGTTTTTGGAGTTACCGGAGCGTTTCAGACAGAGGGTGAATACAGGTATATTCAGGCAGACAGTATGAGGAAAATCAAGGTCTTTTTTTTTTTTTTTTATATTACAGCATGTAAACATGTTCTAGTAGAAACACAAAATACAAGTATGAACCTGAAAATGAGCATAATATGGGACCTTTAATTAATAAGCTGTATGCCTCACTGTGTGGAAGAGACTAGTAAGTGACTGTAAAGAAACATCAGGCTCGATTTAAACACTGCTTTACTAACTTTGTAAAACAAAATGTAACAAATAAATGGATATAAATTTACTGAATTGTATTAAAGGTCCCATATCATGCTCAATTTAAGGTTCATACTTGTATTTTGTGTTTCTACTAGAACATGTTTACATGCTGTAATGTTCAAAAAACACTTTATTTTCCTCATACTGTCGGCCTAAATATACCTGTATTCACCCTCTGTCTGAAACGCTCCGTTTTAGTGCATTCCAACGGAATTGCGTTGCTAGGCAACAGCTTGGGTACATGTTTACTTCCTGTCAGCTGATGTTGTTAACATACACTGCAACAGGAAACAAACTGCGACACATTTAGAATGTTTACGTTTAAAACCGTGTAATGGTCTAAATATTGTAGATTTGTGACATCACAAATGGACAGAAACCATAACGGCTTGTTTCAAACGCACAATTTCTGAATACGGGTGTGTGTTTATTTCTCCGTATATTGAACGTTTTGATACTTTAACAGTATTTATATAGCACATAGACCTGCTATATAATATAAAAGACATGAAAATCTCACTTTTTACAATATGGGACCTTTTAAAATAACAAATCGTGCGACAGCGACTTCGTAAAAAATCTACCAAATTTAACAGGAATTGCAAAAAGTTTTTTTCCCCAAAGACAATAACAGGTATATAGTCTAAAATAATGAAGTCGGTTTGGGAATAGATATTTAAATGTGTTTGGAACATCAGTGTAAAGAAACTGCATCAACACATCCATTGAATGAATGGATGCTTTTTATGTATTTATGTTGGTTCTTCGTGTTTCCTCAGATAAGGACCAGTTGTTGGAAATTGCCAAGGCCAATGCTGCTGCCATGTGTGCCAAAGCAGGTATGCCCATCCCTGCCAGCCTGAGGACCACGGTGCTTCCCCTGGCTCTGCCAAGTATGGCCATGAATGCTGCTATGGCCAGTATGACGGCTGGTAATAACTTGTCTTCTTTTTGCATGTTTTTTTTTTTTTTTTTTTAAAAAAAACATTATTTATGTTAGAGAGGTGTTTATTCAACTTTATGCTCATTTTGGAGGCTGTAGTCTGTGTTGCTATTTAAAGCTAGGGTTGGAGGTGTTATTCAGAATTTCTTTTTGTTATATTTGTTGAAATTCTCATTACATCCTGACAGCAATCACTAAATCAAATGCTTTGACAAAAAAAGAAAGAATAAAAAACCCGGTATCTGTGGCTGTCGCAGGACTGCAATAACTGCCTGTCTACCTACCTACCTGCCTGCACTCAGTGCGCGTCACCAGAGTCTTCCACAAGCTGCTAGCCTGACAGCTGTAAGTACTAATGATGGCCATGTTCATTGTTTACATTCATAATGATCATTTTAGGGGGGAGTGGCTTTGTCAGCGTTGATGACTTTGCGACTTTCTCTCTAGATTTAGCAACTTTTGGAGCTGCCTGCTACTTTCATTGGAAAAGAAGGCAACACTGGGCTGGGTTTATCAGTTGGACAATCCTTATAATCTACAGTACTCTTGCTAGTTCCTCAACATTACCAACCCTAGCTTTAATTGTATTCTCCTATAATGAGAGGTGTTAGGCCTACTAATTAATTTAGCCCTGTTGAAATAATAATGGGCTGGAAAATCTTGTTAATTTAGCTTGACTATACATATGCAATTTAGAATAGAATATACAGAAATTGAGTTTATGTATATCGTATTCATTAATTGAATCACAGACAGTGTGTTTTTATTAAGCTTTTTTGTTTGTTATTTAAAATATAATTCATTTAAAAGCTGTTTTCCAGTTCCGTTCTTATTTACGTGCGCCCTAAGCAGGGTTTTTTTGCCTTGGGTTTTACAGATGTTTGTCATTCGTATGTGTCATCATGTCATCTTAGCCTATGTGTTAAGAATTTGGGGAAATTGTATAGTCTAAATAGGCTATTATAAGTTGCAGCTTCTGAGACACAGTTGAAACTAACTTGAATTAGCTACTGTAATTGTTTTTCATCGGCTCCTGTCTTGTTCTCTTCCTCTGCGTCTCCGTCTTCCTTATAGCCACCATGACGGCGGCGTTGTCTAACATGGGCTTGTCTTCACTGCTCCCACTGCCCTCCATCACCAACAAGCCACCACCTGCCTCCGCCCAACCCAACATCGCTTTGGAGGAAGTGAAGAGGAAAGTAGCGAAGCAGGCCAACAGCATCAGCATCAAGGAGTTTACCGATGTAAGGGTGCAGAGCAGAGCCGAGCGGAGAGAGAAAGTCTAGAAGATGCACCACTGAATTATTTTATCCCCGTTTAAGTCAGCGTAGGGCTTAACCGGCTCTGCCCGTAGAGCGTGCGCGCTGACATTTTGCAAACGCAGCGTGCAGCAGTGGGATGGCCAACAAGAAGTGTCGTATATACTGTATGTATTGAGCGTGGTTTCAGCGGATTTTGAAAACTAAATTCATGTACTTGGCGACAAACTGAGAACACTTTTATTTTGGCTTTAAAATAATGAATATTCAGACTCCTCTCTGCAAAAACAAACAATAATTCCACCTCGATTGCCAGCTGTGTAGATCGTGAGTCATTTGAATACGGTTCTCACCCTCCTTCTTCTAACACTGCGCTGACCATGCTACTGTTAAAACCTGTTAAGTCAGTGCATTAAAATGAATGCGGGAACTGTGTTATTTCACACGCTGCTCATCTCGGTCTGAACATTTTGAAGGAAAGTGATGCATCGCTTGTGCTTGGAAAACACAGGGCATAAATGTGGAGTTCCCAGTAGATGACAGGAACGACCTCTGACCTTGTTTCAGAACAGAGAAATGATTCAACAGAAAAAAACAGTTGATACATTTGGAGAAATTTGGCGCATATGTTACCATTCTCTGAAAAACTGCAAGGGTAGTATTGTTATTTACGTAGACTAGCTAATGCTGAATTAATTCCTGGATACTTGTACTAATTGTACTGATTCATATTGGGCCTATCATTTAGTTATTCTCCTCTTCTGTGTAAATGTCCGAGCTTGAAACTTGTATGAATTGTGTTTTAGAAGTTCTTGCTTGAAGACGGTGTTTAATGTCCTGTGTTTGTGTTTGTAGAAATGCAAGATGATTGTGGACAGCAAAGGAGAGCTGCCGGTGGCAATGCCTCATGTTTCTGACGAGGAGGACGAAGGCAAACCTTTCGGAGGATCAGCTCTTCGGGAGCAAAAAGCCATCAGCTTCAGCATCAACGTAACGTCCACACACAGTCTACATGTCTTATATGAGGAAACATATTACTGTGAATGACAGTTCCCTCCCTTGTGAATGTGTGGTAAACCCTACCAGGAATACAGTGAAGTTTATGGGGTAGCACTATAAACAAATAATGGTTATTGTGAACAGATTACCTTATTACTACCCCTATTGTTCCCCTTTTTCTATTTCAACTTTTATCCCCATCTTCTATAATAGGCAACGTTTTCCTAAAAAAAACAACGAATAGACTCAAAATAATCCCTCTCAATCATCACTTCTAACCCAACAGAAGTGTGTGGTGGTGTCTATATCTACAGAGATGCTGCAGCCCTCTGCCTGCAGGTGTTTCTGCACCATTATTGCTTGAGATGTGGTAGTCATGCATCGCTTGAAGCCAGTTGCATAAAAATAGGTGTAGTATTTGTCGTAATATATATATATATATATATACTCACCGGCCACTTTATTAGGTACACCTTGCTAGTACGGGGTGGTCTTCTGCTGCATACCTTGGTTGTAACGAGTGGTTATTTGAGCTACTGTTGCCTTTCTATCATCTCCAACCACTCTGCCCATTCTCCTCTGACCTCTGACATCAACAAGGCATTTCCGTCCACACAACCGCCGCTCACTGGATCTGTTCTCTTGTTGGGACCATTCTCTGTAAACCCTAGAGATGGTTGTG
>CAKAOH010036438.1:0-68580 GCA_916701665.1 Sebastiscus tertius | reverse complement strand
AAATTTACGAGAAAAAAGTCGTAAAATTACGAGAATAATGTCGTAAATTTACGAGACAAGAAGTTGTAATATTACGAGAATGAAATTGTGATTTTACAAGAAAAAAATTGCTAACCCTAACCCTAACCCTAACCGTAACCCAAACCCTAACCCTACCCTAACCCTAACCCTAACCCCTAACCCTAAACCCTAACCCTGACCCTAACCCTAACCCTAACCCCTAACCCCTAACCCTAACCCTAACCCTGCTTTAAGGGGCAGAAAAGCTAATAATGAGTGAGTCTCCAAATTTCAGTATGGGTAGAGATACAATTTAATATTCACTTTAACAAAAAAAACATTATGAACAGTAGTTATTGATCTAATGCCATCAGTGATATGAGCATTAGAAAACTGAATAAGAGGAGTCGGCTCTGTCGTCCCCGTTGATGTATGGAAGCTCTTTCCTTGAAAGGAGACGTCTGGATGCCGACAGCATGACGATGAGTCCCTGAACTTGTAATATAGGGCGCCACATTTATGGGATTCACAACAGGATGTTGGATGTGACTGGGAAAAAAAGAAACAGGTCCATTCCTCCTCTGTCAGTTTGGATAAGCTTTGAAGCAGGGCTTTAGCAGAGAGGAATCTCTCTCTCTTTTCTTTTCATTCCTCATCAAGTATCTCTTAACCCCTCAGCTCTTCCTTCTCATCGTACTTTAGACCCACCAACGATTTCACGATCACTACAACTCCTGCCCGTAACTCTCCCGTGATCCTCTCAAACGAGCCGAGTGAAAATAAAAGAATCATCTTTTGAATCACAGCTCTGTGTCTCACTCTGTGTCAATGATTAATGGAGAACGTCTTGAGATAACAAGAAAGAAAGATTTGGAGAAACAAGTTTATGCAACAAACATTTGCGAATCCATCACGCTGATCGAGTGCTCTGATCGCCTGCCAGTTGTATTTGAAGAGGCCCAGTTGTGCCCGCTGATTATGGAGCAAGCAAGGAATGCAGGAAACAAACAGATCTTCGTCTAAAAACGGGGTGAGATTTGTTAGAAAAAATGGCGATTATTCTCTTTTATATTACACACAGTAATCCAAAAGTAAGCTGAGGATATTAAACTGAAGAGTCCTGCAAGTCCTTTCCTAACATTTGTGGGATATTAAGGCTTCAGCCCAAAACATCTGTTTGTGATATACAGTGCTATGCAGTTTTATCTCTTTTGGACGCATATTGCAGAAATAGAAATAGTCCCTGGCATAGTTTACTGATTGCCTTTTTCTTCACACAGTCTACAAAGCTATGCTATTTCAGTTATTTGTATGTTTTCAGGCAGTGGGCATTTTGCTTGTAAAGATTGTTGCCCAGGCTCTTTTAAAACTCCAAAGTCGAGGGCAGCCAAAAACACCTCAAGAACTCCTTTTCCTGCATGTTTGCATCTTAATTATTTGTCCTAATGGTTCTCTTTAGCGTTGGCAAGACTTCCATATCGATTTAAGCTATTTTTTATCAGTTCAAACCCTTAACAATGTGCTAAACCAGATGTTTCTTCTTTGCTTTTTCTCTGTCATCCCAGGCCTCTTGTGGCCTTGTTTTTTTGTCATTGTTCAACAAGGTTTAATGGATCCGGGGTCACTGCTCTGCATTAACTCCAACCTCAAAGTCCAGCCAAGCATTTCACAACAAGGACAGTGCAGAATTCTAATGTGGTTACTTACATCTGTGCCTGCAGAGAGGACCGTCTCCTCCTCGCTAAACTACCAGATGTCCTTCAGGGTGACCCGTAGGAGGTGCACCGCTGCTCTGAGATCCTGAAAACAGCTGTATCATCAAAGAAATCATTAAAGAAACCCTTACCAAAAAGAAGTTATATCAAGTGTGCTATTAGTGTACTTCAAATAAGAGAGTATACTTTCAATTTACTTTTTATATACTTATCAGAGATATACTTAACAAAAGTATACTTAAGTGTACTTGGCTTATACTGACAAGTATACAGAAAAGTCTAAGTATACTTGACTTATACTGACAAGTATACAGAAAAGTCTAAGTATACTTGATTTATACTGACAAGTATACAGAAAAGTCTAAGTATGCTTGGCTTCTACTTGCAGTTAATCTTTTGATAGAGATATACTATATACTATACTATAAGAAAAGTACAATTAAGTATTCTTGCCTTATAGGCCTACAGGATGGTATACTTGGCTTGTAGTTGTGTCAGAACTATAAAATGGGCTACAAGTATATACAAGTATACTTGCAGTATAAAAACTATTAAACTAGTAGTTTACTGAGAGTATACTTTAAAGAGTACGTTCATAAATGAAATAGTGGGCTCCAAGTATTAAACTAGAAAACTATTTGTATGCCTATAGTATACTTGCAGTATAAAATTAAACTTAGATATAAACTAGTTGTGTACACAAAGTATACTATTCTTACACTTAAAAGTATACTTTTATAAACTAAAAAGTGGGCCAATTTGGTCCCAAGAAGTATTTAAGTAGTACACGTATACTACTAGTACATTGATATTAGTATACTTACCACAAGTAAAGTATCCTTGGCGGAAATACAGTATAGTTGAACTTTACTTAAGTATACTTCATAAAATAAACTTGAAGTATACTACTTTTTTGTGACGTCTTAGAGATTGATCAGCTTTTCATTTTGTCATCAGTGTCTCAACAAAATCTTAGGTGACGATTTCTACTTTCTTTCTTCCATTTGATTGTCCTCATATGCAAATTCATGCTTCCGTCAGGATTACCTTGCCTTTCAAATTAAAAGCTGTCACTGTTATTAGAAATGTGAACATCTGGCCCTTTTTGGTCCCATCCAGCTGGATCCTGTCCCAGCCGCCGGTGAATGTGGACAAAGAATTAGAAACCCAGGTGTTCAGGAAGGGAGCGTTTTCAGGGAGGAAACAGAGGGCGGCTCTGCTGAAAACGCATCGGGATCCAGGCCACCGACTGAGAAGTCAAACTGACATTGTTATCGAGCAGCTTGAGGTCTAACTGTAATGAATAGATGAAGAGCTTTTTCATCACCCAAAGGTCCTGAAACGGGAGACATTCCTACAACCTCCCGAAAACCGCAATCAACAATAAATTGTCCAAAATTGTAGGACGATGACAAATGTAATAGTTTCTGCAGGGATCATAAAATATTGCTATAACTGGACAGAGCCAATGCAGAAAGTAGAAAACCATAAAGTAGCCAGACAGATGTCCTAAGTAGTTTTTGTCTCAATTGGCCTGTATGAGCAGCTTACTGTGCATGTTGACAAGTTATTATTCACATAGCAGGGAGAACATTTGCTTTTGAAATTTAGTAAAAGTAACTTTTACAGATGATTGGCTTTAAGTCAGTAGTCTTTAAACAAGCTGCAACACTGACATACTGTATTATTATCACCCTGGTTAAGTTGACATGGCTAACTGTAGCTTGTTTACACATCCAGCAGATACGTTAGCAACATTAGCATTCATTAGCAGTCATGTTTCTGGCCAACCGGAGAATGCAAGTCTGCTTTTACTTTGTGAACAGACTGCAGGACACGTCTGTGATCTGTCACCTAATTTGTTGTTATATGAGTCACTCTGCTTCAACCAACTTGGTTCGTCACTACAAATGACCCCTTTTGCATACATATTGTCATTTGATCTATTGTTAATGTAAATTTATTGATTATAGCAGCTTTAAAGGTGCAGTGTGTAGGATTCTGGCGCCACCTAGTGGTGTGGTTGCAGATTGCAACCAACTGAGTACCCCTCCGCTCATTCCTCCTTTTCCAAGACTGCGGTAACATTAGCTGCAGAGTGCAAAACCGTGGTAACGCAGTTCGCCTCGCTCAGAGGTCATCCTTACCATAATAACACTACTTTAGGAGCAACAGAAGTCAGATGGCGGCTGGTGGCACCACGTTTTTGCACTCTGTGGCTCACGTTATAGCAGTTTCACAAGCGTGTCGGAGAACTACGGTGGCCTGCAGGTAACGTAAAAACATGAAAGTCTCTCTCTAGAGCCAGTGTTTGGTTTGTCCGTTCTGGGCTACTGTAGAAACATGCTGGAGCAACATGATGGACTCTATGAAGAGGATCTGCTCCCTATGTAGATATGAAGGGCTCATTCTAAGCTAACGAAAACACTATTGAAAACTTAGTTGTGAATATTTTATTCCGTTTCTGCTAATAGATCCCCCAAAATGTTACACACTGTTCCTTTAATATGTAGGTTATTTGGGAATAAGAGTAAAGTTCGAGGCCTGTAAGGGCAACTGGCTTTCATATTCATCTCTTATGATGCTACTGTGCATCATTTTGCACAAGCCATAACATGAAAATACTGTAGTAGCCACAGGCTGGAAGGCCTCTCTGAATATTCATACATTCATTCTTCTCTGTCAATATCATACAGTCATTCATCAACTTGTTGTACTTTTGAGGTTTTTCTCTCTTTATTAGAAATGGTTCTTTAACTGTAATTTCACAAAATATCAGGTCTGACTGTGCTTTGATTCAATGAGGTCATTACTGAACCAGAAGAAAGAAAAACATCTCACTCTGCTGTTCTAATCAGGATCAAGTTTAACATGTCTACAAAAACAGCGTGCAATGGAACAGTGTCAACAGAACCTGCTTTAAAACATCTGCTTGAGCACTACAGTACACACTGTGAAAGCAATATTACCACCTGACTGCTGCAGTGGTGTAATCCTGCTACTCTGAGTTACAACATATGTACTGTAATCAAACCAATAAAAAATGGCTTATATCTTTGACTTGGCTGGCAAAGCAGGTTGGGATTTTTTGTGTTCCTCCAAGAAGGATACCAGGAGAGCATAAGCTGATAAAGACTTCAAGACTCAAAGCATACTGCTCTGTGTGTTGGCCGGTCTAGCAAATTGACCATTGCCACGTCTCACACAGTTTCCATGGACACAGGAGAAGTATTGCTAAGATCCTACGCCAGCTTTTTATCTTCTTTTGTGATGAGAAATGTTCACAGATACAATTGAGCCAAGTTTGCAACCAGAATCATGAAGAAAATTGATTTCAATGCGTTTAAATAAAGCAAATAATGTGATGTGACCTTCAAATATATGTCTTGGAAGAACAGTGGCCTTACTTATTACTTGTCATTAAAATTTAAACAACATGAAATCCAAACACTGTCATCATTGTGGGGAAATTCAGCATACTTGTCTTTCAGTTTAAGATGAACCAAGGTTTGAGCCTCTCTGCCGGTCTGCATATCAATAACCCCAAGAGATGCTGAGATTCATCCATAATGCAATGCACATTTAAAGTAGTAAATCCAAGGTTGTAATATGATGCTTTTTTTTTTGGATCCATAAAAGTGTCACATTACATCTTGGTAGACATGTAAATAAATTAATTAATTAATTAATAAGACGAGGCGGGTTTGTCCCTGTCAACCAGGGGTGTACCTGTCCGTCCTCAATGAACTCTTAACATCAGAATCTATTAGAAATATTGGCCACAACACAAGCCGGTTTGACACACTCAAGGTTGTGTTTGATGGATGATCACAAAATGTGTTTGCGTGCGTATAGTTTTGTCTGTGTGTGTGCAGAACGTGTGATATTAATCAGAGTCTCCCCTCGTGCAAAAAAGAAAGAAAATGGGTCCATTACTGACTTGTTCAGCCAGTGTGTGATATTGCTTTTGCTTTTTAGTCACTAACTACATGTTGTTTGTCTGAGGAAACCCGGACTTGCCATGTCCTACTCAACAGTACAATACCATTATACATTATTCTCTCCATCCTCAGATTCTCTATCTCAAACCAGTCCCCCCACTTTTTCATCAATTACAAGGTGCCAAAGCAGCAGCGGGGAGGTATTTGCCACTGAGCCTCCAACCTGTCACTCTGGGCACTGACGTCCAATTAATGAGAATTCAGCCGGGGATTTTCTCCCCATAAGAGATTATGGAGAGAGGCAGGAACCATCACTCTCCCACCTTGGGTGTTCCTCACTGAGAAAGACAGCTATTGTCACAACATCCCCGCCTCAAGCTGCTCTGCTCTGCAGCCTGATAAGCAGCTATTTGATCTGCTTACTTCAGACTATATAGCAGGTATTTTAATGCAGACGTTCAGGCTGTTTCAGACAGGAGGTTTAGGGGAAAGATTTCATGCTTTAATAAATGTTGACCGTGTCTAAGTAACTTCTAAACTACAGAACATATATTTTGTAAAAATCATGTGTGTGTAATGACAGAGATCACTCTAGCAGCCAGAGGAAGATACATATGGTCCATATGTAGGGTTTCTCTTCGCTATGAGCAGTTTTTTGGGGTTTTATTTGATTTTGAAAATTGCACCTTAACAGCAACAATATTTATGGAGCATTTATCAAAACACAATTGCAAAGGAAACAACAGCAAGAACGTAATACAAAATAAAAGCATGAGAAGGAAAATACAGGTCCAGGTAAAGGCAAGTCTGTAAAAACAATCTTAAAATAAAAAATATGCAAAATTCGGCTACATGGCCAGTTATGGTTAGGGTATGTTCATGCTGGGCAACTAAAACACTTAGTTAAGGTCAAGGAGAGATCGTGATTATAGTTCATCAAAAGGCAAATGTTAATTGCAGGCCTTTTACAGGATGCAGACTCTAAAGTCAATGCATCAAAATTAAATGAACCACATCCACCCCAATCTCCGCATTGCAGGAAGTAGTCCGCCTTGTTATACATAAAGGGCACATTACTTTGATACTGCATTGATACAGAAAGGTATTTACATACAATGCAAAATCATCCAAGACTTGATCACTACAGATACTAGGCTGATTTTCCCCTAACCTTAACTCAGTGGTTTTAGTTGCCTAAATTTAAACACAAACCTTAAACATAGATAGGTAGCAGATCAGAAAACGCTCATATGAATCGTCTTTTGAATGGTCCAGCCCGTCCTCATTCCCAAGTTGACAAATAATGACGCTTTGTCACAGCCGTCAGTGTTTGATACCGCCGCCCAAGGCACCCTTTATTACCTGTCTGAAACGCACCGTGCTTTTCATTAACTCCAATATAAACCCATCCGCAGCAATAAATAAAACACTCAGAGAAAGTGCAGCGGGTGTGTGGTGACGTAGTGATAATGGGTTATTTTGGAAATCACTGAAAAAACAACCAAAAGGACTTGCTGGAACTGCCAGAAGGGCCCTGCCTGAGGATGTGAAAAAAAAAGTTTTAAAAATGCACTCTCAGATGCTCTGGTAAGCAGTGTGAAGATGCTAATTGGGTTCTGGTTGCTGCAGCATTTTTAAACTGAAGGCAGGGAAGAAATGGCTAAGGGCAGAATAGGCCAAGACACAGTAGTGTGAACAGGAAGTAATTAAAGAAAGTAATGGCTGTAAATTGGCCAACAGAACTTATTTGAGAAGGAGAGTTAAAACTCTTGTCAAATAGCACCTAGAAATTAACTGAATCACAGAACGCATTCAGTCCTTGGTGGTCGGTAGTCGTTGGCCTTACACCATAACAAACCTAATCTGTCACATCACCATCTGCAAATGGTGGTGAACAGACAGATTGACAGAAATCCTTTACCATGCCATGCCATAAAGTAATCTCTCCTGTGAATGTACTGTAGAGCTGTCTAGAAAGGCTTCACAGCTACAGTGGCATCATGCATTCGGAGAAAACCTGACACTTGCTTTAAGGTGTGCAGAGAAGGAGGAGATTTCTTGTCTCCTTGCCTTTGAGGTAAAATGCTACAGCTCTCTTATTCTTCCACCCAGACGGTTTAGGATGGGTGTAGTCTCGATGAGGAGTGGGCGAGCAGCAAATGCCTAGCTGGCGAAATGCTTTGCCAGTCGAGCATGTCTTCCAGTCTTCCAGCCTCGAGCTGTCCACCCACTCCAGATCCTGTTCTTCTGTGATTAGCCTGCAGCCTCAGCCTCCTTCAGCCCCCATTCAGAAGCCATCAGTCTCAGGTGTAAAAGTCTGATTTCTTCCATACAGCCCATTCAGACTTCTCTGTATGCAACGTCTGTCCACATCAGTTAATGAACCAGTGTAGCGTCCAGGCGGGGCATCGTGCTTGTTAAGGGATTTATTAGTTTGTCGTGCCTGAGGTTGATAAAATGTCAGAAGCTGTACTTATTAGTTGTGCAAATGCTCAGTGGATTCCCACTTCTCCTTACGACTACATTTAAGCCCAAGGCTAGACATCATAGAGTCAAACGCTTCTTAAATGCCAGATATAAAACGTTATGATGAAACCTAAATCTAACTTAAAGATGGATCTTTTTCAGCTGGAAAAATGTAGTTTCAATCAGGAGTGTGTTGGCTTTAGGCTGTGTTATTATCTCCTTGTGAAAGTGAGGCTGCTGTAGTCATGTGTGTGTGTCAGAGGAAGGAGAGAAAGAGCTTCATGTGATGAGGTGTGACACACGGAGGGCATCGCTCCGTCCCTGCGCTGAAACGTGCCCGGACGCTCCACGGAGAGTTTGTCCTGTTCAATTTCAGCCTGCTTGTTAACGTGTAAATGACTGCAGAGCCCAAACAGGTCTCGGCTGAAACGAGAAACAGCCTCAGCAGCAAATGAGGCGGTTTGAAGAGGAGCAACAAGTTAATTAGCATTCCCCCAGTAAAGGGATATCATGTGGTGCTAGAAGACATTCAAGTGCACTCCTACTAAACTCTAACAGCTGTGTGATTTACTGTTCAGGGCTACTGTTTGTTTGGGAATGAATATTTTGTGCCAGTTTGGACTTCAAGCACACACACCCTGCGTGGATCGGTGAGCTCTGCTTCTCCTTTTTGGACGCACAGAATTGCAAACCGGCTAAGAGCAGTTTAAATTGAGAGAAAGAAGAAGAAAGTTTCCTCTGGTTAAAGCCTGCCCCAGACAGAGTGGGAGGAGATGGAGATGAAAGCAGATCCTCAATGTGTCAATGTATGTTTCCCCAGAGAGAGATTTCTATCCCTTTTTCACTTCAACCCACACCAGTGACTCCTCTGCAATGTGTCAGAACAGAGTTGTTTGAATCTATAAGCGAGAAAGTCACCTGCCAGCATCTAAAAGAGAGAACTGCACTGTCTGTCTTCGCTCTCCTCACTCCCTCATCTGTGTTTCTCCCTCCCTCACTGCATTTTTCCCAGACTGAGGCGTCCATGGACCCTCTGGCTCCGCTGCTTTCGTCAGTGACTTGGAGCGCTCTGAGAACTTTGTGAACTCCCCGTGTTGGAGTGGGGAAGGGAGAGGAAGGGGTAGCAGTTGATGGGACGCAGCCCGGCAGCAGCAGCAGCAGGCTCCTCAGTCTGGAGACGGCATCGGGACTCACAGCTGGAGATAATTCCCCCCTGCGGGTCATGACAAGACAGCAGCGCCTCAGCCTCCTCACCCCCCTGGCTCTGCTGGGACTCCTCGCGGGGCTCGCAGACCTCGGCCGAGGCTCTGCCGGCGAGGATGAGGATTACTACATGCAGGAGCTGCTGACGAGAGAGCAGTACAACCAGGTCCAAGTGCTGGAGAAGCCTGTGGCCTCGATACCTGACAGGCATGACAACCCTGCCAAGAAAGTGACAAAGGGAAAGGCAGGCAGCAGCAGGCAGACGGATGATGCAAAATCAGGTAAAAGCATTGCCATCTCTTAAAAGGTCAACTTTAGAAAGTCAGTCTCAAGCTCTCTTGTGCAGAGTTCTTATCAGTACCATCAGCAATAATACTTATTTAGAGGTTTGTGTGGCTGCAGCTTCTAAGCTAAAAAGTTCTGCAGAAACTTTTGAAGTGTCAGTGCTGCCACTAGATGACAGTGTATGGCTAATCATTTGAGCTTTTTTACTGCATGTTTTCATACATTTTTCAGTAAAATAAACACAAAAAAACACAAATGTCATTAAAAATAGCACCTGATTCTGTGGCTTTATGCATCAGCTGATGCTTTTAACGTGAAATTTGTAGTACAACGATGTCTATAGTGCCCCACAGTTCAGAGGAGCAGCTGGATTCAATTCACACGGTGATGGATGTTCAGAGAAAAAACAATAACAATGACCTCCACATCAGGTAGTCTTCCTCCTTGCCCCCCCTCCCCTATACACATAGATCAGAGCCTTGTTCCTGCACAGCAGCAGGATTAACAGCCTCACCCACAGCAGAGGTCAGGACTGCATTACATGAACACATGTGAGATCCACATTTTTCCAAAAAAGCAGCAGTGCTGTCCTGTTACAGTACAGCTCACAGCTCTCTGGCAGCACATGCAGTAGCAGGTTTGTAGGTATGTTTGAGATCCTGTCAGGTGATTGGAGGACAGTTACAGGCGTGAGGGCTTTCGGTTGGTCGGTGGCGGATAATTTAGAGCAGCTGTGTCGACAGTGACCGCATGTTTCAGGCATGTGGCGTCACGTGTCTCAGCAGGGATACCTGCTGCAGGTGGAACTGGAGCAGGGAAATGATAACAGTGAAATATGAAGAAGTCGCTGCTTTCCTTTGATGAGTTTTTATCTCCATCACACTGCATCATATTAACAAGATTATTTTTAGAGGCTCATGAATACTGACTGCAAGTAAAATAACTGACAGGGTATTAATGGTAGAACAAAAACAAATAAGAATTGTTGCGTTTTGGTTTCCTTAGAATGAGCCGTTTATATCTACATACGGAGCCGGTCTTCTTCATGGAGCCAGCCGCCATGTTTCTACAGTAGCCCAGAATGGACAAACTAAACACTGGCTCTAGATAGGACCATTTGTGTTTTCATGTTTAATTTGTGTTGCCAACCGTAGTTCCTCCTACACGCTTGCTAATATCAAAAGGCTGTTGTTGGGGGTTGAAGAATAAATAAAATAAGTGGGTTTAATGGTACAAAACTTGGAGAAACAGGGTACATACAATATGAAAAGCCTTGCAGTGTACCTTGTTTTTATTGCTTCAATGCAAAACCTTTATTTTATGGTGAAACTTCAGGTTCAAAACCTTGTGTCTCAAGTTTGATTGGCACATGTTAAAGCATCCATAATTTAAAACCCTGAAACATTCAATAATTGAGTGCATTTCACTGCTTATAGTGGTTTTATTTAAAGGTGCAATGTGTAGGATTTGGTGACATCTAGTGGTGAGTTTGCAGATTGCAACCAACTGAAACTTCTCCCGTGTGCCAAGCGTGTAGAATAAACTACGGTGGCTGACGCGAAAACAAAAAAGTCCCTATCTAGAGTGGCAATGTTTTGTTTGTCCGCTCTGGGTTACTGTAGAAACATGGTGGCCGGCTCCCTGAGGAAGACCCGCTCCCTATGTAGATATAAACGACTTATTCTAAAGCTAATGAAAAAGCAACGATTCTTATTTTCAGGTGATTATACACGATAAGAAAACATACATATTAATATTATATTCCATTTCTGCTAATAAATTTCCCTAAATGTTACACACTGGTCCTTTAAATGGATTTTTTAATACAGGATATTTACTTTCTGTACCTCAACAATGTCTAAATGATCATATCTCAAAGCCTTCTATATATATACAGTATATATATCCTTCAATATCCGTTACGCGGAACCACATATGCAGCTCGGAGCACTGGTGAGGATTTAACCTGTCCCCACAATGAGATGAGAATAAAGACTTTCAGATGTGAGAAGGATTGTTATCACGTGGGGCCTATCCTGACCTGACATCAGTCAAATCACTTCCATGACTGCCTGCTCATATCCTGCCTCTTGTAAAGGGTGCTTCCATGACTGATTTAAACCTTGAGGCGGTCATCTTATACATGGTATCACTGTATTAAGGATCTTAAATGAGCACTGGGTTAGCCACTGTGAGTGGGAGATATAAGGAGCACAAGAGTTAAACGTATTTGAGTTCTGTGCCCAGAGATTGCCTCTTGGTTCAGACCCCAATCCTGAATCTATCCATATGTGCAGGACTGAATCCAGCCAAGGTTTTTCTCTTTCTGTGTCTACACTCCATCTCTATGTAAACAACAATGAATCAGCAGTTTTAAAGGTGATTGGGCCTGTCAAAGCCTCTTTAAAAAATGGAAAAAGTTTTATTTCTGTTCCTGCATTAATGTCATTTCCTTCCTTTTAGTGAAAACTGCCAACAAAAAGGCTGAGAAGAACAAGAAGGGCGCCCCAAAAAAAACCCCAAACAGCATCTCAGAAGGAGAAGGACAATACAGCCCGATAAAAGAGGGTGAGTGAACAACGGTGACACTCTTCACTTGTTACGGGAAATTCGTGACCTCATAAAAATTCAGCTTCCCTCCGACATGCATGGATAATTTCTCCGCTTTCACGGGAGCCGTTAGGATGGGAGAAAAGAAACAAACTCTCTCAGAGATGACAAATATTTTGGAGAGGGGGAGCGTTTTTTTCAGAGCGTAATTTTCCCTGAGAGGAAAAGTCTGGCAATACAAGTCGATGCTCTCAGAAGTGAAGTCAAGCCACAGAGGCACGGATGTCGTCTTTGCCTATGAAGCATTGTGTTTGGTTTCCATGGATCACGATCTATTTGCTAAACTGCAGCCAGGATGCCCCTGTAGCCTTCCTGTCATGTCAGATGACAGATTAAACTGACTGAGAGCGTGATTCAGGGCACGTGCTTTGACCTCAGAGTTTCCACAGCTCTGAACGCGGTGATATTGCCCCTATTAGACTTATTTACACAGTGTCAGACATCTCTAGCATAACGGGAAGCTGTATTTAATAATTCAGAGAAGGTTAAGAGAGGCCAACTGTGAATTTATGTGTTTGTGTTGAAACCGTTGTAAGGAACCTGCCGAGACAGACAGAGAGGCTGCCATTTTTAATTTGGCACTCGGGAATCGGAGCAGAAAGTTGGATATTCTCTCATGTTGGAAAATGGGAACTCCATGCCGACAACGCCTGGCACAAAGAAGCCAGTCGAGAACTGGAAAGCTAAGGCTCCCAAAATCATGTTTTCACGGCTGAAACTCTGTGACTCAACACCAACCTGCTTTCCAAATTTTTCTCAGCAACTCCTGGTAGAAGCTGATTTATGTAAAATATAAAACTTTATATATATCAAGAGCGCCATTAAACATCTTTACAAATTGTTTATACACCAAATTATTGAATTATTCGGCCATTGTTGGAGGTGTAGCAGAACTTCAACTGCCACATCTGCACATACCTAAACAAGACGGAATTCATTAAACAAGGGGGTTTAAGACCAGCGAGAAGTTTGATTCAGCGGATGTGTCAGCGGCTCATACGCTATTCCCATTGGACGTAACAGAAATGTGTTGAAACAAGATGTTTCCGCTCAAATATCACAGTTTTTCACATGTGCACAGTCAAGCTGCAGAGTTTAGGCTGTTGAAAAGTAAAAACTGTATCATGGGTTGATGTGCAATGATGGTTCAGGAAGTCTGTCACGAGTTGTTAGAGGATTTTCTTTTAAAGCAAGACTATGGGACTTTTTAAAAGAAGAGTTAACACAATCTTCTTCAAATCAAAAATTGAAGTCATAATCAATAACATACACTGAGAAGATTTGCTTTTACTTGGTCTGGCCTGACCAGTAGCTTATGGTGGCTGATTTTAGCTAATATTTTTAAACTCTTGATAGATAACAGCTTATAACTGACAATGCTTTTATCACAAAAAAAACTTCACCACAAGACATGTTTGTCATTTCCTGCTTGCGGTTCTGTTGACGCATGTATTACAAACTGAAAACTGTTCCAAGATGGCAACTGAGTCATACAAATGAACGCTGGGTGCATAGCTATGCCAAAAAAGTTGTTCAGACTTCCATGTTTTTGAGCAGCATGGAAATTCAATGTGCTACTGCTCTCTTGCAATTACCATTTGCAGCCACAGGGGTCGCTGTTTAGCAAAAGTTACCTGGTCTCGCTCTGAAATTTAAGTTTACAGGACACCACTTCTATTGGTTCCATAGACTCTGTATAAGAAGTGGAAGTAGTCATCGTGACATCACCCAATGATTTGTGAACTGCCGTTTTGAAGCCTCAAGTTTGCCATTTTGTCTGTCGCCATCTTGTTTTTTTGCAATCAGAAGTGACACGAGAGGATGGAGCTATTACATTTAACTTTCATGAATTGAAAACACTGTGAAAGGGTTAAAGTTGTAAGACGAAAATACGGATAACTCCCAGACCGAACAACACTGTGGTCGCGACCTGTCAATCACAAGGTAGCCACGCCCCTAAAGCATACCCTGCTTTATGGTCTATTTGACTCTAAATGGGACCATAATTTACTAAATGAACATCATGCTGTATTGAAGAAGACTTGAAACTAGCAATTGAGACCATAAACTCATGTTTACAATGTTTACTGAGGTAATAAATCAAGTGAGAAGTAGGTTCATGTTCTCATAGACTTCTATACAGTCAGACTTCTTTTTGCAACCAGAGGAGTCGCCCCCAGCTGGCTGTTAGAAACAATGCAAGTTTAAGGCACTTCAGCATTGGCCACCTGGTTAAAAAAGTGCTTTGTTTTACAGCTGTTTAAAGCTTACAGTCGTAAACTTTATAATAAATCATACACGTAAATTATTTTAATAGTCTGACTAAGCTTTAATCCCAGAATTGGTTTTGGGCCTCAGCAGTTAACATGGCAAGGATCCTAGATAGCATCACATGAGGCTGTGACTATGTTTTGTCTTTTCTATTACTCATTATTGGTAAGGCCAGATGTTGTGTTCCTGTGTAGGCCCTCTTGCGAAGAATTGCATTCAGATGGTGATAATGATTTAGGGCTTTGCAACATGGCAGGCACCCATCTATTGTTTTGTCTTGCTAACCTCGACCCTTTGTGCCGGGTTGTCCCTAATATGTTTGCTCCATCCAGAAAGCTTGTGGCCTTATGTCTTATTCCAGGAGGATTTTAAGAATACAGGGGCACAAGTAGATCAACACGTGTGTTTTATTGCTGTATAGAGTTACTGTGAATACTAAACTAACCGGTCTCACCAGTGGCTTGTTATTAATCAACTTTTACGCTTCAGTTACAGCAGGAATTAGTTCCCTCTCAAGTTATGTTTGCTTTATGCACCAAACATAAATTGTCTCATGCATGTGTGGATTTTGGATGCTGATCTTCTTTGTATCTGGCTTCTCTACTAACTCTGGTTCATAGTGATTGACGGTCTTCAGTGTCTCAGACATATCAGGCTGCTAGAACAGTTACACAATGCACAGCCAGCTTATATGTCCAAAATCACATGCATACCTTTACATATCTTGTAAAAGCAAAAATCCAGATCCAAAAGTATATTTTTTAAAGAAAATGTCTTTGTCTTCTTTGTGCCTGTTTCACTTCTGGGTGTTCATTTGCGAAGGCAGTCCTGGCTGTATGACAGCAACATGTGCAGCATATGCTGCATGTGAAAACAGACCGGTGCCCAATCGGAAATTCTTGCTCTGAAATTCTATCGCAGTGATCGACGCCGGGGTCGACGTCTGCAGACAGCATGATCTGACCCTGGGCAGTGGGGATTTCACACATCAACCTTGATTCGCCCATTTGGCAACTCGCTGGTTGAAATCCATTGTAGTGTGAAAGGATGAGCCAATCTCACACAAAGAGCTCTATTTAGTGAACACCAACTCGGTTTCTGCAATCACTTAAAGACAGGCATTTGTTCCAATGAGCTGCAGACTCCCTCCAGCAGCAAATGAAAACATTCTTAAGTGATGTGCAGCTTTCTCTTTTAAAGACGGTGTTTTTCTGAAGTAAAGGCTGAGTGCCTTGAAGACGGCTGCACGCCTGCCAAACCATTGCTGTGGCATCAGTGGGTGTTACTGGAACACTGCCAAACCCAAGGAGTTAATTACAAGATGATTAGTCATATCGATGGCTGCTAATTGCCATCGTCTGCACTGCCAGTAAAGATATGATCTATTGCATGGTCGATTACTCATGTCCTTTGGTTTGGACCGGGACGATACCTGCACAGTAAAGTATAGTATCATCATCTACATGTGATTGTAAAGTGGAAACAAGTCTGAGAGTCAAGTCTGAGAATATTGAAAAACAGGATCCCTGCATTACAAACCGAGAGCATGGTGTTTATCAGGCAGGGAGGGTGAAACAAAAAGGCCTTATCAGGTTGCTTTATGCGAAATGTAGGATCCAGATTTTTGGAGCTTGACACTACAAACTTAAAGGTGCTAATTGCGAAATTCAAAGCATTTCTATTGCCTATGCACGGCTCTTAACATGGTGTAGGCTGAGCCGGCGGCTTGTAGCTAACGGTGTTAAAAGTGTAAACAACAGCAACAGAGCTAACCTGAGGGGGACCCAAGAGTGGGTACTACGCTTCCGCAATGGCGCCGTTAGTCAGGACGGCGTTATCGGCTGTAACCGCCGTATGAAAGCAGTGCAGAGCGACGGACGTGAGCTAGTCAGTGGGACACGCTCACATGCACGAACATGCATGCGGCCCGGCTATGTCAACAAAGCACGGAGAAACTTGGATTACAACACACACAGAGGGAGAGGGACTTCATTCTCTGCTCAGGTAGACATTACTCCTCTATATCCTTACATAGCAAATAGCTGTTTGCTGCTATATTAATGCTCTTGATATCGTATAAAGCACATTTAAAGTCAGAATAGCTCAGCCTCTGCTGCTTTAATTTCTTTTTTTTATCTATTTGTCCCACAACTTTTTGGAGGAGCAATTTAAAATTGCAGGAGCGCTCCAAGGGAACTATGTTGTGCAAAAGGTCTAGAAGGATCAACACAACTTTTTATGTTTTTAACCCGTTGGTCAGCTTATCTGCTAATAGGACTGGCACCAAAAAACCCTCTCAGTCTGTAGCATTGTGTTTCAGCATACAGTGTGTACTGTGGGTGATAAACAATATGAGACCTTTTAGTAATCCAAATCCTTTCTGACATTGAAATATCTTCCTTTGATCAAATTATATATCTTTGTAAGAATACCTTTAAACACGCCTGACAGGTTTGCAGCTTTTCTCCCTTTCATGATATTGCTTTAGTCGTTTCAACAATTTAATCGTGTATTCAGGCCGCAGTTAGATGGCTGTGATAGGCGTGCATTGCAAAATTACAAAAAGGAAACGCTCATAGTGTGCAGTCATTAATCATCCATGAAGACTGACACATTTTGAGATTCATAGCAGGTTAGACATCAAAGCCTCCGTCATGCTGTTAAACTCCATTTCCTTCTTGTGGGTTCACCTTGTGTAGTTTGATTTTCCAGGTTTTGAGAAACTGTGTTGTTTACAGACAGAAGTGTGACATTATTTCTTTATTATTCAGCCTTTATTTGTCTCCTACAGGTGATTTAATTAGCTGCAGAGGAGACTTGCTTGACAGCAATAACTCCAGATGTAAATTTGAGTTATCATTGTTGTTTGGTTCGGAGGCAGAATGAAGAAACACCAGCACTGATAATGGCCGCCATCATAACAATCACATTCTGCTTTAATTTGGCCATTTCACATCATCAAAATGAAACTGTTCATTGTTCACTATGTGTTGACTGCATTGTGTTTGTCTGTATAATTGGAGCACCTATTATTTTCAGTAACAAACACAGAGAGCAGCTGCTGTCTTGTTTGCTTCCCTGTGAAAAGTCTAAATTGCTCATTACTGTCGAGTCAAAGGAGTCAGAAAGCAATGATCCCGGAGCAACGCAACACGTGATACATAACATTACCATCACAGGCCAATTTGTCATTCTTGTTACCCAGAATGCCCTCCCATGGGACTGGAGACGTTGAAGATTGATGACTTCCAGCTTCATGCTTCAACAACGAAACGCTACGGCCTCGGAGCACACAGAGGTCGTCTTAACATTCAGGTAAGACGGGAATGTGAAGTGTTGGTAGCTTGGGCAAGCTTAGCAGAAATGTTGGGGCTTGCATTATACCCTGGGCAATATCACCTTGTCTTGGAAGCGTCATTTTTCTTTCCCCCCACAAAGCAGCAATACAAAGGAAATATGATCCAGAGATAGCATCTTTTAATTTCAGGATCACTTAAAGTTCATAGTCAAGCTCCGTGGAAAGATGGCGGCTGCAATATAGCTGGCTTTTGCTCAGTTAAATGTGGATTTTTAATACTCAACTCAACAGAGAAAGTCACAGTGCTGCCATTAAACCGGGGGCACGTCCCCAAACCCAACAGAAAGGATTGGCATTTGGGAGAAGAGGTATTTCCTGTTAGTGCGAGCGGTGCTTTGAGGGTATTAGCATGTGTACAGTCTGCAGCGTGCCTCATCTTCTGCACACCATTAATGAACACACACACATGCCCTTAATCCACACAAGACATTCTGTTTCAGGAAATCAACAAAACAAAGGATTTGTTGTTTGGTGTGCCTGTCAGGGATCATAGAGGGGCACAGATAGTGTCCAGAACAATCTGTAAAATCAGAAGAAACAACATAGAAAGCAGATGTTGCCTGTTGAATCGGGCCTGCGGCCAGTGAACTTGGTTTATTTCCACTTTTGTACAGTTTGTTTAGATTCCAGACACCAACAGGTCTGTCATGAATTTAACTTTTTTTTAAAGGAGATGCAAACTGACAGTGAAAAATGAACAATTGAAATTCTAGACAGCACTGAAATAGCATGTCCTCTATTTGTAATCATTGTAATAGAAATGTTACAAACTGTATCCTCATCCTGCAGCAAAATACACATAATGACAGACAATTATGGGATTCGTGTGCCAAGTTTTTGTTTTATCCAAGTAAGTAGTTCATGAAATGTCCTGGCTCTGCACCTGGATCTGGATTGGCATCAAAAGTAATCACTTGTTCCATGACATGCATTGAAATCCATTCCCATTTTTTTATTCTGCTAACTGACAGACCAACAGAACATAAAACAGATCCTCGTTGGCAGAAGTATTTATTTGCAAATCTCACAAATCATTCAACGGTAAACTCAGTCATGCATTAAAGCTTTAGGAATTTGGTTCAAGGCAGCTGAACAGTTACTTCTTAAGGCTGGAAAATATTCTCCCAGTGGCATGTAAATAAAAGTATTGTTTACATCGTTTTCAGTGAGGTCACTGTTGAGAGAAGGTGAAAATTCCATTCATATTCTGAAATGGGATTTAGATCGTCAGCCATAATGTCGGAACCATCCAAGGTAGACTTACCTAACACAGTCGTGAAATAGTCACGAAATTTAATCTATTTGATTCGTGTACATAGACACAAATTTCCATTTTTTTCTTGACGCTCAGCAAGACTTTCAACAACGTGTTTTTGTGCGTTTTCCTACGAATGTCCAGCATCACGTGACGCATGTGTCAATTTCCGCTCCAGTCTTTTCAAAATAAAACTACTTAGTTAGGTTTAGGAGAAGCTCGACTTGGTTAGGCTTAGGCAACAAAACTACTTAGTTAGGCTTAGGAGAAGATCGTGGTTTGGGTTTAGATAACACCAGAAGTGGCAAAACTTAAGTACAGAAGTTACGTGACAAAAAGTACTTTGTTAGCTTTAGGAATAGATCGTGGTTTGGGTTAAAATTAAATAATAAAATGAAACAGATTTTCTTTGAGGAAACGTCACATGTACAAGACTAATTCATTAACTTCCTTCATGTTAAAGACTTTGATAAAAAATGTTTAATGTAACGTATAATTAATTAAAGCTGAGGATAGATACAAAACCTTTTATAGTTTAACAAATTTGTCAGATCATCGCTTTGTTTCCCTAATAAATGTACAGTTATTTTAAAACAATTTCGCCCCAATTCCAAAGATTAACTTACATAATGTACCTGTAAACTTATCTTTGAGGTGAGAATATATAAATGTTATTAATTATATCCCAATCTTCTGCGTTCAAATCTTTAAATAATTAGCTGCTCCATGTAAAATACGAGTGGTGTACGTCAAAGAGACTTGATAGTCAAGATAAAGAGGCAGTAATAGTACAGTGTGTACTCAGCATGTACAGAGCAGCGTGTCATCATAATGTTAACATTTGGATGAAGTGGATGAACAATGTGACCTGTCAGCACGCACACAGCATGCATGTGGCTGTTCACACGTCTCGCTCTGAGCCAACAGTGTCAACCGGTGCAGTACAGGCTTCATGGAGAGAGAGAGAGAGAGAGAGAAAGTAGCATTTCATTCTATATAATTAGTTTTCATTTTGTTGTCATTTTCAGCCGGTGAACTGAGCGAATGTCAAGAAAATGTGTCTGGATGGCATATTTCAGATTCAGAGAATGAATCTAAACATCTCAGCCTCATTGACTTTTGCATGCTTCACCCTGTCCACTGTCAACACTATTATTAATAACTATGTAACAAAAACAAGCAATGCACCAGTCGGTGTGTTGCACCAAACATGGACTGCGTGTTTGTGTTCCCACATGGACATCTGGAATAAAATGATGCTCCCCATGGCTGTTTTCTGGCCCGCAGGCTGGCCTTTATGAAGATGACCTCTATGACGGGGCCTGGTGCGCCGGCAGAGACGACCCTCTGCAGTGGTTCGAGGTGGACGCCAGGAGGCTGACAAAGTTCACGGGGGTCATCACACAAGGCAGAAGCTCCCTCTGGTCGTGAGTAGGAACCACGCAGACGTGCATGGAGAGTTGCAGATGGTCGAGGAGGAGGATTTTCTCGTCCAAGCTACTGTAACTTTAAAGGATAATTGTGGGGGATGGATTTTGTGCCAATTCTCTAAATTGCCATTACACAGCCAGTTAGACTGTTATCAGGCCATTAAATAGGCATTATCTGTGGTTAATAGCACCAAACACAAAGACCAATGGGACATAAATGTCTGCAATCCATCCAATATTTGTTGAGGGATATCACTCAAAACCACAAAATTCAACCTCATGGTGGCGCTAGAGGAAACATCAGGGGATCACCAAAGTCAGTAGGGTTCATCCTCTGGGGACAATGAATGTCTGTACCAAATTTCATGGAAATCCATCTTATAGTTGTTGAGATAAAGTGGGTCTAAGCCAAAATGGTGCACCCATGGAGCCATGTCGCCAGCATGGCTAATAAAAGTCACTGTAATCGGCCAACAATCTAATTACACATGGCATGACTTTCAAAATAAACTACGGGAAATGAAAACTGGAAGTAGACAGATGGCAATAATTGTTCCAGAACTCTAAATGACTCTTGGATTTTCCTGTAAACCCGACTGGAAATTTTGACTTCACAAATATAAACAAAACAAGCTTTTCAATCTCGCCCACATGGCGCTGAACCTTCACTGGTGTTTGCCCTTTTCACAAGTCTTTTTCTGATCCCCTCACTGTGGGATTAAGGATTTATGAGTTTGATGGATTGGAGTACAGCCTCATTCTTTCATCTCTCTTAAAAGGTCACTACATTGTAAAAATAACACGGGAGAAAAAAGATCTTACTGCACTGTAAGCTTGTTCATCACACTCAGATAATGGGAAAAACAAGGGCTATAACAAGTAGGGATTATATTTAAACTTCACACTTTAATTCTATTTACAGTAAGTGTTTACAACAAGGGATGAGTCTGCTGTGCTCTGCTAACGATGTCTGCGAAGCTTGTTAAGATATGAATTATAGTACCATCAGGTCTCCATGGCAACTTATATAAAGGGATGGGTATAATCTCACCTCCCACTGCCTCAGCTCATCAGCACATAAGTCTGCCGGGTCTTTTTTGTGTGTGTATGCATTCATTTTTAAAAATATTTACTCTAAATTTAAAACCCAGCAACACATCCCCCTCGCTTCAATTAATGTGCCAGAGTGTATGTTATTTTGGTACTGTTTTTAAGTTAATGTACAGTCATGTATAATTGTAGAGTAGCACCTTTTCTGACATACTTTACACTAAAAATTAAAATTAAAAGTTTAAGTAGAGCTAGAATTAATCATAAAAGTTTGCAACTGTTGACCTTATGACTCTGCCCATTTGTCTCTTTTAAATTAATAACACTAATTCTAACAACCCATTTCAGTGATGATATAATGTTTTTCTACCAATTGGACACTGGGTAGAGTCAACTCAGTATTGCATTGATGCTATATTTAAATTATTGACATTTCTAGTGTATGACTCTTATGCTGGCATGCTCACATACTGTACAGTACATACTTGATACCATGAGCTCTTGTGAAATCCACTCTGAGCTCACACAGGATTATGTGTGTGTTTCGTTACGGAGAAAGGTACATGTAGTCATAGCAATTCACATTGAATTATTCAGCTCACACTTTTCAACAAGACTGGATTCTCCATTATGCTAGACCTGACTTTAAGCTCTTCATGTGTCGGGGAACAACACAGAAAACTCATCCTCACTATATAGTACAGGCTTGTCGCCCAAGTTTTACATTGTTAATGGCTTTGGGGTAGCATTTTCAAATCAAATCAAGTCAAATCAAACAGGCAGAATAAAGCAGGTCAACAGAGTAGACAATAAAAGCATGCATATACACAAAGATCAAGATGAGATTGATGAGTGATGCAAAAACTAATAAAGAGACAAATAAGAAACTTGTTTAAGTTTGCCGTCTTAGAAATTGGCACCAGTCTTGGTTGTATTTGCATTTTTCACCAGAGTCCTATATTCACCAAGAAAACCAACAGCTGCTTCTGTTCACATTTCTGCCATCTACCTACTGTACTGTTCTGTAATAATATTTGACAACTTTTGGCCTTTGTGCTTCTTAATTGGAGAGGGTGGGCACCGACTTCTGGAAACTGCTGTGTAGTCAGAGAGCATGGGGAGATACTGTATCGGGCTGTGTTTGTAATCTTCCTTCAAGGCCAACCTGAGACAGAATCTCTCCCGCAATTAGCTCTGTAGGGCATGTAGCTGTCTGCGGTGCCAGCTCAGGAGCTTCTGTCTGTAACACCGCTTTAATTAGCAGAACTGGGAATTCTTACCAGGCTGGACCAGTTCACCGCTGATGTCTTTATCCAGAAGCACCGGAGTCCCTGGGACATTAAATCACCAGAAAATCAATAATCTTTCTGCTTATTGACATAAAAACAGTATTATTTTGATGTTTCACCTGTCTGTGCTCCACCTAAGATACTTTTAAAGGAGAATAGTGCAAGTTTTAGCTCCTCAACTACAACTTCTATATACTTTTAAAGTTTTTTGTCTGTTCCCGACAGCCATTTCTTTCCATTTATCGCCACTCATTATGAAAATCTATTAGTAGACTTTTTAAACTTGCAGGATTTTTGTAATCCATTACAGTGATCTTTAAATCTGAATTTATTTATGGTTGTTGCCAGGACCATAGCCATTTTAAAGGCCATATGTTTTGTATTTGGCTCATTCAGTTGACTATCCATTGCATTTTCTGTAAATTACTGGAATTGGCCTGTAAAACACTCATCGTGATAGGTTTTAATTGTAAAATTAACTCCCCCCAGGTTGCAAAACCCCTCAAATATCAATAAAAAATACAGAGGACATGATCTAGGTGTCCGCAATGCTCTCTATGGCCCTGATTGTTGCATATAATGCAGTTTAAGATTGATTTTAAAAGTCAGCACTGTGCTACCTTATACCAATATGTAATAATACAGATTTGATGTTCACTGTGATCGATTACACAACTCAAGCAAGTTTAAAGAGTGTAACAATAGATTTTAATACTGTATAGAAATTGATGGAAGCCAATGGATGCCTGGAAAGGTAGGAAAGCACACCAACATGGTTTGCAGTGATGTAAAGTATGCATTATTTGTAATAAATGGGCTCAAACGTGCAAAACCACATGTACTGTATAGTCCTTTTAACTTAACTTGGTTAGTAACTTAGGAAATCTATCTGAATTTATCTAAAGCACTTCAACCACATCATTGCTACAAAACTTGATAACTGAACTTGAAGATATAAGTTGCAACTTGCTGAGTTAAGGGAAATGTTTGACTTTTTTGGAAATAACGCTCTCGTATTTGCTTTCTTGACAAGAGTTTGATGAGATTGGTGTCTCCAGGAAGTCACTGTGCCCGGCCAAGAAATAGTTACAGCGGCTTGTCATTTTTACAAGGCAGCTTGTACACAGATTAAACAAATGAGATATAATGTGTTAATTTAATGAGCTTTACTCCAAATTCACACCAGGCAGCGGCGAAGTGCAGCTCGCCGCAATAATTCAATTGTTCTGCTGCCAGGAGGCGTATTCATGTGTTTCAGGCTGGAAGAATTTCTTTGTAATATAGGTCAACATGTCACAGGATCTATTTACTGATTTGCTGAGGGTCCTCTCTGGCCACACTTCGGCGCTAAAAACGTTTGTTTTGCCGTACTTTGCCGCAGAATCAAACGGCCGCAGCTCGCAGAGGTGGTAATGGCCGAGACATTGCATAACAGCTTGCCGCAGGCCGCACTTCACCGCTGCTCTGATGTGAGGTCAGGTGCTTGTAGGCGTGTTTTTGAAATTTGGACAAAGCCACGCTAGCTGTTTCCCCCTGCTTCCAGTGTTTGTGCTAAGCTAAGCTACCGTACAGACCTGATAGTGGTATCAATCTTCTAACCCTTAATGGCAAGAGAGCAAGTAAGTGCATGTCAAACTCTTCCTTTGACATTTACTATCGTTTTTAAATGTAGGAATACATTAATGCTACTTTGAATTCACAATAGCATCACTCACATAAATAATACAGTGCATGGCCTGGTTCTAGACCTCTGAATCACCGCCAGCATTTCTAAATTGTGACTGAAGTGAAACAAAATGGAAATTCAGTCTGACTATTGGGCCAAACCTTTCTGGAATTCAGAACCTAAACTCGACCCAGTTAAAATGAAAACCATCTGCATGAGTCAGACAAACTTCACTTTTTGCTCATATCCCAAAACTTTAAGCAATAACAGGCTCAAGTGACACTTCTAATATAAATTCTTTGACCTCCTCCTCTTCCATTGTCCTATTTTTAAATAGACTTCCACCCTGTGAGAATTAAGCGTGTCTGGATGTGTTGCTGAGTGGCTTCCTCACAATCGCCTCATTTGCATTGAATTCAGCCTGATGGGATATTTCTTCTCTTTCTAACGCTACCAGGAGCGACTGGGTGACCTCGTACAAGGTCATGGTGAGCAATGACAGTCACACCTGGATCACACTGAAGAACGGCTCACGAGACATGGTGAGTAACAATCAAGGCATTTAAAACTAGTGTTTCCTCAGCCGATTAGACTGTTGTCAGGCTATTAAATGGGAGTTATCTGTCGCTATAAGCCCCATAGATGTGGGTCAATAGGGGCCTACTACACCCACTAGTAGGTTTTATCAGCTATTCACATGGTAGATCGCTGAAAGAAGGTATAAAAGACGACGACAGCGACTTCTAGGGACTGCAGCAAGTCAGGCGTTGTAGCATAAACAGCATGAAACTCCATAAGGAATGGAGGTCAGGGACGATGGATGAGACACAACCCTAGACCAGAGTTTGCATCACCAACACACAATGTTTTTCCCTAAACTTAAAACTGTTTTTTTGTTGCCTAAACCTAAAGAAGTTGTAGTTTTATTGCCTAAACCTAAAGAAGTTGTAGTTTTGTTGCATAAACCTAAAGAAGTTGTAGTTTTATTGCCTAAACCTAACTGTTTTTTTGCCTAAACCTAAAAAAGTTGTAATTTTGTTGTCTAAACCTAACTGGGTTTTTTTTTGCCTAAACCTAAAGATTTTGTAGTTTTGTTGCCTAAACCTAACTGTTTTTTTTGCCTAAACCTAAACATTTTTTTGTTTTATTGCCTAAACCTAAAGATTTTGTAGTTTTGTTGCCTAAACCTAACTGTTTTTTTTGCCTAAACCTAAAAAATTTTTTGTTTTATTGCCTAAACCTAATTTTTTTTGTTTTATTGCCTAAACCTAAAGAAGTTGTAGTTTTGTTATCTAAACCTAACTGTTTTTTTTTTGCCTAAACCTAAAGATTTTGTAGTTTTGTTGCCTAAACCTAAAGAAACCTTTTTCTTTGTGTTCAAAATGTGATGTTTCATTCAGTTTTACAACATGTTAGAACGTGTTTCCTTTAAGTTTCACTTTCAGTTTTACAACGTAGTAGGCGTAGTAGGCCCCTAATGACCCACATCTATGGTGCTTATAGTGACTGATAATGCCTATTTAATGTCCTGATAACGGTCAAATCGGGAGGACAATACTGTATATCTACAAAGGCAGTTACTATCACACTGTTTTGAGCTCAAGCATTATCGCGTAAACTAGCTGCATAAGGAGTCTTGTTTTGTGTGTCCCCTGTTGACTGGAACATGATAGAAAAAATGAATTCTTGCCTGAGAGCAATTACAGGGGAAGATTTAGATCTCTGCTCATTTCCAAGCTTAATGAGCTGGGAGGCAGTCTAGTAAATACTGATGAACCCTGAAGCAGATGGGAACCTCATCGTCACAGTTACGTCTCGTCACTTGATTTAATTAAATAGACAGAAACCAAATACTGGAATTTTTCGTCAAAAAACTAAAGCAGCAACTGGTGCATTCAGCCTGTAAAATAATGACAATATTAATAATCCTATTATGAATGAATATGCAGATCAGATTATATTTTAGAGGGAAATTATATCCTCGCTTCTCCCTACTGCGGTTCACGTCCCAGCTAATGAGATTTTGGTGTAACTGTACACTCCCTTGGCTGGTGATATGGAAGATAATACCCCTGCAGTAATTTAAACTACAAGCTCCGCGTGCACCCACTCGCACACCTTTTGTGCCAAATGCCAAACTGCCCTGTTTGTCTTGCAAAATGCCAAAAGGTGCAGAGAAGAACTAAAACAGTGGGTGTTAAAATTTACAATAAACTCTCAGTGGGATCAAGGTTTAATCATGTCCTACAGGTGCATGAATGTGTGTTTGCTTTAGGGTTATGTGGACCAAAGCATTAGTCTTTTTAAGGGTGCACTTTAACCAGGACAATGGACATTCTAGGCTACATTAGGCTCATTTACAGCTGTTAATCAAAAGGCATTGTCCATGAAAAATACTAATAAATGAACTGAAATAGCTCAAATAAAAACATTCTGTTCATTATTCACCGTGTGGATGAATGTGTTTGCCTCAGTAGATCTTCGCTGGCAACAGGGAAAAGGAGATCCCGGTCCGGAACCTCTTCCTGGCGCCAGTGGTCGGCCGATACATCCGAGTCAACCCTCGCTCTTGGTTTCACAGCGGCAACGTCTGTATGAGAGTGGAGATCCTTGGCTGTCCTATGCCAGGTGACGGGTTTGTATGGACAAAGCAGACACATGAATACTTCATGGAGGGTAGAAATATCAGGATGATACAGGATTTTAAACTACAAAATACAGCATATCAGAACGAAACACATCAGCTTTTTCTGATCTTATGCCGACTACCGACATGGACTGCATCACTGTTTCAAAAAATAGAAGTGTTCAGGCTGTTCTCATACACCGTTCATAGCTATACCTACGAAAAGTAAATGCACTGTAATTCATATACGTTATCGTAAACCAGGAAGTATGAAAAGCAACAAACGCTGTGTAGGGAGTAGGATTTTCACCCAGAAGATTGCTGTTTGGACCTCTGTTCGTGTAAAAACCAGAAGTCAATATTGATTTATTAGTCACATAACTTCCATACTTAAGTTACGCCACCTCCGGAGTTATTTTAACCCAAACCATGATTTGTTTTCCTAAAACTAACTACAGTTTTGTTGCTTCAACGTAATGAAGTTCTTTCCTGTGAAGACGGAAGTTTATTTTGAAAAGACTGTATGCATATAACAAGCAGAAATTGACATATGTTGCTGGACAAAAAATAAGGAAAAGCTTTTTGTAAGATATCATACGAACTGTGGATATGTTTTTGGTTAGGCACAAACATCGCTTGGTTAAGGTTAGAGAAAGGTTGTGGTTTGGGTTAAAATTACTTCTTCTTCAAGGGTAAGGGACCTTTGTTGTCATGGCGACAACAATGGACAATTGGTTACGGTTAGGGAATGACTGCAGTCATGGTTAAAAGAAAACTATATTGAGTCAAATACCGACTTTTTGTCACGTACCTCGGAGTGTGATATCGACGCACAAGGCACCCTTTAGCATCTATATGAGACGCACCGGGCTTCAACTAACTACAACGTAACCCCTCCGCGTAAATAATAAACGCCCAGAGAAAGTGCTCTGGGAGTGTGGTGACTTAGTTTAAATGGGGTGGGTGTGAGGTGCTTTCATCCAGGAGACCATTGTTCTTGTTACGTGTGTTAAGTTTTATTTTCACTTTACAAATGTAGTAATTTTAAGCCAAACTATGATGTTTTTTCCCAAACCTAACAAAGTGGTTTTGTTGCCTAATTCACAACGTCAACCACGTGTTTACTGCAGCCGTAAAGTGACACTAAGAGATCCCAACAACAGCTGGGATGACAATGTGTTGGCCCCACTTACCTCTACTGGGATCTTGCCATGCAGACACAATAGTTTTGGTTTTATGTGCTGAGGTTTTGACACGATTTTCACAGGAATTCATTTTCTATAAATAATTGTCCCAATGAAAGCTTCACACAGCGAGGTCTGTTGAGATTATCCACGCAGTAACTGGGACATTGTTTCTGGAAAGACAGGTTGCTGTTGAGTTATTAATGTGTGACTGTCGAGTGCCGCGAGCACAACAAATTAAATTTAACTTCCTTTGTGCTGGGGTGGCGGTAGATATCTCAAAGCGCTGGCACAAAATACCAAAACTTTGTTCCTCGCTGTGAGGTAAAATATGTTTAATTTGGCTGAAGTGAAGGTAAACTGGAGGAAAGAGGGCAGGTGTTCAGCGTTTATAGTCTCGACACACCTGACACGATCATTCATTTCCTTCATTGCAAATAAAAATAACTCTTTCTGACTCCCCACAGATCCAAATAATTATTACCACAGACGCAATGAAGTCATAACAACAGACGACTTGGACTTCAGACACCACAGCTACAAAGAAATGAGGCAGGTGAGTCACAGCGAAAGAGAAAAACAACAGATATCAGCCGCCCCGCTTATTCAAAGACACCAGAGCAATAAAACATCTTGTGTAACTGCATGAGAGCCAACGCCGGACATGTTGTGTCCTCTGCAAAGAACAAAGTGTGCGGCAACACTAACAAATGAAGTGAGCCGGAGCTGCCAGGCACATAAAAATGCATTAAGCATCTCCTGGGTTGTGTCATTACTTATTCATATAGTTGTCATGAACAGTAGTCTGTTTGTACTGAGAAGGAGGACAGCTGTATTTGTCACAGCTTACACTGTGAGTGCTTGTGAAGGTACAAGTGCTGGGAATCGCAATCGTCTGTAATGTAGCAGCTCGGCTACAGGTGTCCCAAACTGCTGTTATGACCCACAATGAGACTTTTAATGCTCTGAACGTATGGCTCATTGTAAGGCTGTTTTTTTTTCTTCTGGTGTGACAGCCTGAGAGTGAATTAAATGGACTGGTTTTCTTTTTTGTACCTTTGAGGCTAATGTGTGTCACACAGGGGTGTCCAGCCTCAATAGACCTTCACAAAGAAAAGGACTATTTTTAAAACTCGCCTCCTAAAGCCTTTTCACTCCTGACATTTCGTTTCTCCGTGCAGGTACCTGATCGTACCGTATCTCTCCACAGCAGTTTAAATAGTTCTGTGCCACAACCTCAAAGTGGAAATAGCCCGTAGTGGCTTCTCAAATAAAGTACATGCCCCATGAGAGGAGGGAAAAGATATCTCTTTCACTGCTTAAGGACTGTCCTTTTCTTAGATCACGACTGATTGTAGTGTAGTAGCCGCGGGGATACGGATATTGTCAGAGCGTGGACAGCTGAAAGACGTTATAAAATAGGTGGAAAGAAAGAATATTTTCCACATTCTTCAAAGAGGAAGGTGTATTACCTAGCCATTACCCCGGCACATCAAGGGAATACTGCGCTTTATTAAACTGGGAGCGAAGAATATCTCCGACTTGTAACCCTTTGCTTTACAGAACCAGATGTTTGTTTAATGATTTACTTGGTTAGAAAAGTCAAGAATCAACTCCAGACTTAATTAAAAAGCCCATCACTCCTGAACTGGTTAATGACTTCTGCATCAGCTGGAAGAGCGAGTAAACACAGAGTTCTCAGTCTTTATCCTGCTGCACTTCCTCTTTGTGTCTCCACTCATCATGCCCACATGGGTAAATGATAGTTGTTGCTATTTTAATCAGCTCCTCCACAAGCCTGTCTTCATAATTAGCTTGAGTGATCTTCCACACAGCAGCCCCTCCTTCCACCGGCTAGAGTGTTATTAAATATGATCTGTGACGCAGCGCTTCTGATATTGTTTTTGAAATCTCCAGTTACAATGAGATTAATTTGTACTATTTTTAGGCTACAAGTACCCAGCAATTTTAGTAGCAATACCACAATGTAAAAATACCTCCGAGTCTGAAAAGTGAAGCCAATGCTGAAGTGCCTTAAACTTGCATTATTTCTAATATCCAGCAGGGGGCGACTCCTCTGGTTGCAAAAAGAAGTCTGATTGTATAGAAGTCTATGAGAAAATGAGCCTACTTCTCTCTTGATTTATTATCTCAGTAAACATTGTAAACATGAGTTTATGCTCTCAATCGCTAGTTTCAAGTCTTCTTCAATACAGCATGATGTTCATTGAGTTCATGAAAGTTAATTGTAACATTTTGGTCGCATAAAAATGTCTTATTCAGCATTCGGTTGCACTTTGCTCCACCCTCTCGTCTCACTTATGGTTGCCAAAAACCAACATGTTGACAGCGAAAATGCTAAACTCAAGCCTTCAAAATTGTCTTCAACAAACCAATGTATGACGTCATGGTGATTATGTCCACTTCTTATATACAGTTGTATTTTTCTATAAAATCTAATATTCATGACTAATAAGCAACAGTCCAAATAAAAAAAAAATAAAACATTTTTATGTATTATTTATTCAGAATTTGATTGACTGTAACCAAGCAACCCGCCAACTGTCATCAGATTCTGATTCAAATGTTGCTAATTCTGATTGGTCCATTGAAGTATGTGACATCATCTTTTCTTATATGAGTCCCGCCCCCTTAATTTTTTTTTTCAATTAAATTCTTATTTTTACAAATCAACAATTCTGACAATGTAATCATCGCTTATAACATATCTAATAGGGAAACGTAACAGTAAATAAACTATATAATACAAATAATAATAATAAAAAAATTAATAAAATTACAGGGGACTTTTGAAAAAGCTTGCCCCCTTAAAACTAGTGAAGAGAGCACGGAGAAAAAAAAGAAATGCAGAAATCTCTCATGAAAAAAAACCCACACTGTTCAAACTTTGGCATAGAATTGTGTGTTCATGTAAGACTCCATTATTCATACTAAGAGGCTCATTGAGAAAATAAGTTTTCAGGGCCTTTAAATAAAAGTGTTTGAAAGTATTTGCAACAAAATGTTCTTAAAGCCCCTGAAAACATTGTGTCTTTTCTACAAATGTCCAGCAGTTAAATACAAAAACTTGTATCTAATTTATCAAGAGCTGATGCTTCATTATTTGCCCTCCACAGCTTATGAAGGTGGTGAATGAAATGTGTCCCAACATCACCCGGATCTATAACATAGGAAAGAGCCAGAGCGGCCTCAAGCTGTACGCCATAGAGATTTCTGACAAACCAGGAGAGCATGAAGTTGGTGAGTGTATTTAAAGCAACAGGATGTGATTTAATGTCCAATAATAACGACATGAGAGACGTCACACTATGTTCCCCAGAGTGTTTTCCTCTGTGTTGTGTAGTTGCAGTGACTGCAGATTTAATCTCCCATCTGTCCTTCCCTATAAACCTGTTGACCAGGTGAACCAGAGTTTCGTTACACAGCGGGTTCCCATGGTAACGAGGTGCTGGGACGAGAGCTGCTCCTCCTGCTGATGCAGTTCATGTGTCTGGAGTATCTGTCCGGCAACCAGCGGATACGTCACCTTGTGGAGGAGACCAGGATCCACTTGTTGCCATCTGTCAACCCCGATGGGTACGAGAAAGCCTTTGAAGTGGTAGGTCTGCAAGACGGCCATTAGTGACCTCACACATCACACGCTGGCCTCTGGTTGAAAACAACACCATATCTGGTGGCAAGTCTTCTCCTAATAAGAGCACATGGGGTGCATGCTGGAAAATTGGTTTGAATGACCTGGTGGAATATATGAACAATGTATGTGTTGTATGAGTGAACATGGGCCGCTTGTTCTGCCTCTGAAACACATGTTGTTGGCTGTGGTTTTAAATCAGTTGCACGCCTGCAGGATTAAATGCCCAATATTTATGAAACACAAATAGATAAAGACAAATCTGACAGTGCTTTGCGTCATTATAGTCAATGACATCAGGTAATTCGGTACCCTGATGTGTGAATGCACTGTATTTACTGTAACCCTTTGTTTTACAAAAGTTAATGGTGCCGTGTTAGCTTGTACTGAAATTTGCATGTAGGCCTACATGAGATGAGACTATTCAACCCTATGTGGAATATATATAAAATGAGTCAACAGGCCAGTTTTTTGTTTTTCAGCTCTAATAATCAAATTTTTTATTTTCAATATTTTTTCCCCCATTTTCATATTTCATATTTTCAATACAAAGACCTACAATTAAGATTAATAATTAAAATTAATACATACCACTACAAAATAAAACTACAAAACAAGAACAAATACAGACACATAAACAAAAAAAATACGATAAATATTAATAATAAAATAAAATTCTATAATAATAATAATAATAATAATAATAACAAACAATAATAAAATAATCACATTTTATCATGGCCGATGCAATGATTAAAGTTTCACTAGAGGTGCTAAATGTGAGATTGGGAGCATTTCTATTGCCTCCGCACGGCTCTCGACATGGCAACATGGCCGTGAGCTAGCCAGTGGGGCACACTCATTTGCACGAACATGCACTAAAAGCATGTTTGGCCGGCCCTACGATATAAACAAAGCAAAGAGAAGCTCAGATTACAACACACACAGAGGGAGAGTGACTTCATTCTCTGCTCAGGTAGACATTACTCTTCTATATCTTTACAGAGCAAATAGTTGTTTGCTGCTATATTAATGCTCTGGATACCATATAGAGAACCTTTAAGCTATATTTTTGAAATGTACACAAATTAAATGACTGTCTAAAAGGGTCACTAGTTGTGCTGTACCCACTCAGAATAAACACTGCATCTCTACACAGTTTAGCAGCTTTTTTTAGATGAGCTGTGTTGACAGGGAGGCAAAGTGCGATGATAACTAACTCCACACTTCCCATCAAGCCATCTGAACCGTGTTACAGGGCTCCATCTGCAATCACAGAACTGTTGTCCCCACTAATAACTTAAATCATTTTCTCTGACTTTTCCCTTCACATTTAGTTTCTTCTTCTTGTTCTTTTGCTGCAGGGTTCAGAGCTCAGCGGCTGGTCTCTGGGTCGATGGAGCACCGACGGAATAGACATCCACCACAACTTCCCCGACCTCAACTCCATCCTGTGGGAGGCCGAGGACAAGAAGTGGATCCCTCGCAAAATGTTCAACCACCATGTGCTCATCCCGGAGTGGTACCTGACAAAAAACGCCTCAGTGAGTCTGACTGACTGTTGTATGGTATTTTAAACTTATTCAATGTGTATATTTCCCCAAACCCTTCAGGTAAAGGCATGTCATTTCAACATGTTCTCATCCCAACTCGTCACATACGTCCCTTGGTGTCACTTTGGGATTAGGCAATGAAACCACGATAGTAAGGTTTAGGAAAGAACTACATGGTGGGGCTTAAAACTACTACGTTTGCTCAGTGAAAATTAAACTGAACGTTTAAACTGATTGAAACGAGACGCACGGGACACGAACAGCAGTCTCCTGGATGAAAGCCTTGTGTTTGTTGGGCCCATCCACCTCCAATCCTGTCGGCCTGGTGTGTCTCTTTTGCTCTTTAAACTACGTCACCACACTCCAAACGCACTTTCTCTGAGTGTTTACTGTTGCTGTGGTTAACATTATAGTTAATGGAACGCCCAGTGCGTTTCAAACTGGCATTATGCCTTGTGTAGCAGTGCCGAACGCTAATGGCTGCATTTAACACCCTGGGAATGAGAAGGGGCTGGTGATTTTCAGATTACCATTTATAGAAAAGACACGTTTGTGCCCAAAATCTGCAGGCTGCAACTTCATCTTTAATAATGTGATTGCCATTCAGTTTCCAGTGTTTCACCTACAGGTAGTGCTGTCCTTGACCAAAGGAATTCTTAGTCGACTAACACTCGTAAGATTTTGTCCACTAATCAATCAGTTGATTTGATCTGAGCTTACCCACAAAGAATCACCACTTTAAATCTTGTGATTACCAGAAATGTGCTCATAAGATTCGTGGAAATAAGTCATTCAGCATGAAAGATGCGTAAAAAACGACTAATCAACTAAAGAAATCTCAGTCGACCTAGACAAATTATGACTCCATGTCCTTAACCTGCACCTCCTCCAGTCTAACCAACAAATTGTCTGCTTCTTGAAAAGGGTACAGCAGCCTCGTGGGCATACCAACACTGTCTATTTTGGGAGAAGCGGATTCGTTTGTGACGAAGAGGCTGTGAGCTAAAATAGACCCGTGGAGCTATTAAAAGCTCATCCTCACTAGTATTCTGACGTTACCGAGAGCCACGAGTGAGTCACACCAAAACCTCCAGAATAGCTGCTGCAGAGCTGGGATCCCCATCTGTGCACAGGAAGCTGTGAAAACTAACCTCGCTTGCCTCACTGACCGGTCCCCTCCAGAGATAAGGAGGGCTGGGTTTAATAAGAGTCCAAACAGCAGCTGCTTTTTTCTATCAATAAATGTGTTTCAGAATAAATAAAATTAGTTTAGTGTGTGAACAGCTTTATCACTCCCTCTTGAGAGCATGCTGGAAGTGAAATTGGTTCCAGGGAGGGAGTTAATTTAGCAATCAGAGTACCGAGATGATTGGAGGAATTACATTATCCTCCCCTTCTCCTGTGTCCACCACTACAGGTTGCCGTGGAGACACGGGCTCTGGTAGCATGGATGGAGAAGATGCCCTTTGTGCTGGGCGGTAACATCCAGGGAGGGGAGCTGGTGGTGACCTTCCCTTACGACAAAACTCGAGGCCAAGGGGTTGGCAGGGAGCCGACCCCCACCCCGGATGACCACGTCTTCCGCTGGCTGGCCTTCTCCTACGCGTCCACCCACCGCCTGATGACTGCCGCCAACCGAAGGGTCTGCCACACTGAAGACTTCGCCAAGGAGGACGGCACCATCAACGGAGCATCCTGGCACACTGCAGCTGGCAGTCAGTATCCGTGTTATGCAGGATTTCTCTGCTTCAGCTCTGATCCTTTGAGCCGTAGCTTTGTTTAGCCCACATCTGCATATTCATTGCTGAACCCCCTTTGGCGGTTTCAAAGCCCCCAGGTTTTTAGCTTGAAGCATCGTGTAAGAATTCAAAGGCAAACAAACAAAGAAAAGGCAAATGTGAAATCCATTTCACTGTTAATTAACACCACAACGTTTTTATATTCTCTTTTATTTACTCTTTTGTTAATGTTCCTTAAACACACAGAACATATATACTCTGTAAGTAGGTGCTGGGAATCTGGTGTGTGAATTTATTTTATTCATTTATTTTTATTTTAGATTTTATTTTAAATTTATTTTATTTTTAATTTTTTTTATATTTCTTATTTATTTATTTTTTACTACCTATTTAATACTGTAATAATAGCAATTAATCGCAAATCAATCACACATTTTTTTCTGTTAAAAAATGTACCTTAAAAGGAATATTTGTCAAGTGGTCGGCAAATATGCTTGCTTTATGCAAATGTATGTATATATTTATTATTGGAAATCAATTAACAACACAAAACAATGACAGATATTGTCCAGAAACCCTCACACTTACTGCATTTAGCATAACTAATATGCCCAAATCATAACATGGCAAACTCAAGCTCAACAGGAAACAACAGCTTTTTATCCATTTTTATTTTTATGAGGTCAGAGGTCAATGGACCCTTTGAAAATGACCATGCCAGTTTTTCCTCGCCAAAAATTGGCCGCAAGTTTGGAGCGTTATTTAGGCTCCTTCGCGACAAGCTAGTATAGTATGGATTTCCTAGGTTTTCTAGTTTTATATGTTGCCAGTATCTTCACTCTAGCTTTAAAACTGAGCCTGCTACAACCTAAAAAGTCGCGTTAATCTGTTAAAGAAATTAGTGTGTTATCATGTTAACTCTGATAGCCCTAAAAAAAAATAATAACACCACAATTTCTAACCAATAACTGTACAACATGCTCACCTAAGTTGATGCTGGCCTACAGATACAGTGTATTTCTCTTTCTCGGCAGGTATGAACGATTTCAGCTACTTGCACACCAACTGCTTTGAGTTGTCGATGTACGTGGGCTGTGACAAATTCCCTCATGAGAGCGAGCTGCCTGAGGAGTGGGAGAACAATCGCGAGTCTCTGCTTGTCTTCATGGAGCAGGTATTGTACAAAGTAGCTCCTGCAAATCACACAAAAACACAAGAAAACCTGCGTGCACGCAAGCGAGCCACGTAAACACATGCTTTTTTTATTGTCTTGGAGTTATTTTAGGAATATGTTAGCCCTATCTATTTGTTCCTGTTATTCTTTTTACTAAAGCATTTACTAAAAAGTGCTGTATCAATACCGTACGATCACATGATCTCCATCATCCATTTAGATAAAGGGATCATGTGGTAAGATTTAAACCCTTTCTGAAATTTGCGGTGAAAGCCAAGCGTACTGAGGGTTGCAAAGTCAAAATAAGTCTGCGTTCTAAGCCGAACTTTGAGAAGACTCTTCCTGTTATGTTATATTCTCTCTAGTGATGTGGACCCATGTTGGGACACATCTTTTATTTAAATATTGAAGCTGGATGAGGAGAAAATATATTAAAACATGCTGCAAACTGAAGATCATACATTATGCATGATGTCATCTCATCATGTAATATACATTGGATTGAATTATGAAGTAGATTTTGATGGTAGGATTCACACATGGCTGCATGCTTTTCATGTGCAGGTGCATCGTGGGATCAAAGGTGTGGTGAGGGACCTGCAAGGTCGCGGAATAGCCAATGCTATCATCTCTGTGGAGGGCATCAGCCACGATATTCGCACAGGTACATTTCACATGATTCTTATGTAGGATTTAAGCTGTTAATGGTTCATTTGATGTGGATATTTTCCCCCTTTCATCTCTGAAATTGTTGCTTTTTGCAATCAAAGCAGCAGAGAGAGGCTACCTCTGGGCGCTCTGACTCGACTGTCTCTTCACATTATTCCTCAGGAATGACTCAGTCTTACAGTAAGTTAGTATTCCAGTGTTACATGGAATAAACAGCATAAACAAAAGCAGCTGGAGCAGGTCGGAGTCTGACTCAATTCACAGTCATAGCCGGCGTCGTCCAAGCCTCCTGCTCTGAATTTGACTATCGATTGTGCGTCCTCGAGGCAATCTCTGCTGATGCCTGAAAAATGCAGCAGTCAAAGCCAAAGTAGTTTTGTACTTGGAGCATGAAATCGAATGTCCAAAAGGACACTAACCATTATTATTCCTGGAACTAAGTGTGAGCCACTGTTCAACCTCTCAGTTGCAAAAGATTTTAGGGCTATTTATTTGGAAAATTGTACCTTTTCAGCTGCTTTGAATTTGCTTTGGAGCTGTATGAACCCTCATAAACAGACATTTGCTAAACAGTTGTTCTCCCATCTGGATGAATCAACTGTAAAAGCAGGACAGACAGCCTGCATGCTACTCGTGCACATCGATATCTGAAAGATGTTTTGCCAGACTGAGTATTCATTAGCTCATAAGCATTTTATATTGAAGCATTCCAGGAAACAATTAGATTTCCTTCTGCCATCTGAATGTGAACGCAGATGTAACTGTTTGGATCGACTGCAGATCAGCAGCAGAGACAGACCTGCTGTCATATTTCATTTGTCTCGGTGGTCGTTCAGACGTGTCAGGTGGGTGTACTGTCGTTTTTAGTGCGAGTGTCAAAGGCTGAGAATACACCACGAGCACACTCGTGTTCCCGGGTCACATAAAGGCAGCGCTCAGTGGAGAGAAACCAAGAAAATCCAACATGACAAAGCGGAGCTATTTTTAAATACCTAAATAGGAATATAGAACGCCTCCCGTCTCAAAAAGTAGAACACAAAGATCTCTCCAACTTTTATTTCAGGATTTAGATGAAGGCTTGCTTTTTGCCACTGCTTAGCAGGCTCTTTAAATTCAGCTTTCTAGGACAAGATTTGCATATTGCTGCTGTTGCACAAATAATGTGCATCTGTTACTGTTATGCTTGTTGGGATTTAATATAAATACAATGTTTACATGGTACTGCTAATGGTTGTGCCAACAGCATAACTGCCCATTTGAATAATCATAATCCATCAATTATTCATAATTTCTATCTTTTTGTTATATTATTTATTCAATAGATATAGTTTTAAAGGGGACATCATGAAAAACTTGTGCACATATGTTTGGGTATCTGGAGTGTTTACTAACCCATAAAACTGTTAAATAAGACGACCCAGTCAGTTTTTTTGTGGGCTGCCTAGATCAGAAAACATGTGATTCAACAAGCCATTTAGGTTTGGGCTTTTTCGGGAGGGGGTCTTAAAGAGACAGTCGCTAAAACGGTTGTTTCAGACAGAGGGTGAATACTGGTATATTCAGACAGATAGTATGAAAGAAATTGTTTTTTGAACATTAAAGCATGTAAACGTGTTCTAGTAGAAACCCAAAATACAAGTATAAAACGGAAAATGAGCATTATATGTCCCCTTTAAACACAATATTTACATGGTCCCTTATAGGTAAACTGCTTAAAGATACAACATCCATTGTAAAATGTTTCAGCTGAGAGAAAAGTGGGTATTGCTAATGGTTTTGCCAACAGCCTAACTGCCCATATGAATAATCATAATCCATCAATTATCCATAATTTGTATCTTTTTGTTTTATTATTTAACATGTAGGTTAAGCTTTTACATTAAACTTAAAGGGTAACTAGAGTTCAGTGTGGCAAACTGGATAGGTTAGTTTTATCCATAGACTATATAAGAAGTGGACGTAGTCACCGTGACGTCACCCATTGGTTTGTGGACTGCTGTTTTGAAGCCTCGAGATCGTCATTTTGGCTGTCGCCAATTTGGTTTTTGCAACCAGAAGTGACATGAGAGGGTGGAGCTAAGTACAACTGAAGGCTGAATAGGACATTTTTAAACAACCAAAATGTTAAAATGAACTTTCATGAACTGTGAAAGGGTTAAAGTTGTAAGACAAAAACACAGACAACTCCCAGACCGGACAACGTTGTGGTAGCAACCTGTCAATCACAAGGTAGCCATGTCCTAAAGGGGACCATAATTTACTAAATGAACATCAGGCTGTATTGAAGAAGACTTGAAACTACTGATTGAGATCATAAACTCATGTTTACAATGTTTACTGAGGTAATAAATCAAGTGAGAAGTAGGCTCATTTTCTCATAGACCACTATACAATTAGACTTCTCTTTGCAACCAGAGGAGTCGCCCCCTGCTGGCTGTTAGAAAGAATGCAAGTTTAAGGAACTTCAGCATTGGCTTCACTTTTCAGAACCGGAAGCCGCCTGGTTTGAGCATGCAATACCCCGACACAACAATCACCACGTACATGCAAAAAGTGCAGAAATTATTGTTTTCTATGTTTTCAGCTTCTGATGGCGATTACTGGCGCTTGCTGAACCCCGGAGAGTACAGAGTAACAGCCAGGGCCGAGGGCTACAGCCTCACCAGCAAGAAGTGCGAGGTGGGCTACGAGATGGGCGCCACCAGCTGCGACTTCATCATCGGCCGCACCAACCTGTCACGAATCAAAGAGATAATGGAAAAATTCAACAAGCAGCCAATCAGATTGCCCGTCAGGCAGCTCCAAGCTCGCAGGTCCAGAGAGAGACGCCTGGGAACATAATGACTGTACGAGGAAGAATTAATAACAAACATCTGCTCTGATCAGACCGGGGTCAACTCCAAGCCCGGGTTTGGACCTCTGTCAGATTCCTCCCGAGCGCTGTCAGCGGAATTAGTGTTTGAAGATTAAAAATGTGGATTAATTTAAAACGGGATGCTTTGTTTTTTGTTTTGTTTGGTTTCGTCCCCAGGCATAAGCTCTCTCTGTGTTCACTGTTTCCAACTTTTCTTCATATCCACTGTATTCTGTCAAGTTTATGTTTATGATCCTTCTTTTTCAGTTTATATTATATTATTAAGACATCTACCATCATTCCCCCTGTGATATCAACCATACCGACAGAATGTAATGAGAACTTATTTTTTTAAATAAAAGAAAATTGAAATATGAGTTACAGATGAGGAATTTGCCGGAGCATCTAATTTTAACCACTGTGAGGAATGGCCATGACTGTCATTATGTACATACTTATTAACTTATGTAACACAGTTATGTAAACCATTACAAAAGCTTTATTACCTGCACTTTTTTGGTCCTTTAAAAAAACAAAAACTTGTGGACTCAGTGACCTTTTGGTGTGTCATTTAGTTTTTTATACACTTATTAAATAAAGATTATGTTTGCACAAATTGGAATTGTTTAATTGCTCATGTGCATGCATCAATCAATTAATCAATCAATCAGTCAAGCTTCATTTGTATAGCGCCTTTCATACAGCTTAATGCAGTTCAAAAGAGTTTGTAACGCTTTATTTTATAGTTCCATAATTTAAACAAAAATTCCAAGAAATTTCATACATAACTATGTAATATGGTATGGACTGTATAGAAAACTGTATTAAATTTGTATAGTGTTTTTTTAAAAAAAGTGAAATAATCTAATGAAATAATAATGCATGTTAGAAATGTTAATGTTTGTACAGGTAAACATACAGTTCAAAATATATGGAGAATAAATGTTTACAATTACAAATGAAAAATGTATGAAGATATTTTATGGCCCGTAAAATAAAGCATCACTATGACATTTTTAGAAATAACACACACATAAAAGAATGTAGTATCAGCGTTTTAGTGGCCAAACTAATACCACAGATAGACAGTAGTATATATAAAAAGTAAACTGAAATGAATGCTTAAAAAATATACAAATAATAAATAAAATATTATATTAAATTAAAAGTGAACAAAAATGATAAAAGTAAAATAAATAAATTAAAAATTAGATGTTTTAACAAACATGTAAACAAGGTAGGTGTTTTTAATGTATTTTAATAATATATCTGTTTTCCCACGGTTTAATGAATATTTAACAACAATAATATACTGTAATTTAATTAATTTTGACTGTAAAACATCCTCTTAATTTATAGAGTTTATTGCATGTAATTTTATTTATTTACTGTAATTTGATGGCTGCCTGTACTTTTATCGTTTATTTTATATAAATATATATTAAAGTTTTTCAACAGTGTAGTATACCGGAACATCTATAATAGGTCTGGAGCCAAAAATATAATTAATACATTTTTATGTTCTCTCCTTTACACGATATTTCACATCGAAATGACCAGGAATGTTATAAATTGATGAATAAATTCAAACCATTTCCAGTAGCGAATGATTTAATGTTGTATGATTAATATTAAAATGAACTCTGACATTACATTCGCTGCAGCTTGATTGAACATCCCAAATGGAAAATAAACTCTCATTTCACTCTGTAATCACAGTGGTTAATTCTAAGCATCCTCTCATTTGATTTCTGCAGCGAGGAAATCGTATCTTGGGAGTGTCGAGGTGGAAAGGCTCTAATTATCAGAGCTCTGCTGGGGCTTTTACGGATCACTGGCTTATTCTGACAACAACACCATGCAGTCTTCCTTCTCTCTGGCCGGCATGCAATTATAGGAAGACCTCAACCTCTTATCTCCGCCTCCAAAGGTTATTGAACGGAGGATCACACACCTGTCATCATCTCAGAGCACTGGAGAGAATAGGACACATCGGAGCGTGTTAATATTACCATGCTTTTATACCATAATCAGTGACGAGTGTGTGCCTCACACTCAAAGTTTCATCAATTTGATTTTGTGGGATATTATGTAGCTACGAACGGTGTATGAGAACAGCCTGCTCATCAATAGGCAGCTAAATTTAATTTTTTTTTATAAAAGCTGTTGTATCAACTGTAGAACTGAAGTGTCATGAATAGAGAGGAATAAATTCCCTCTTGTAAACTCTGTATTTTGAGAAAAAAACATAAATGATCAAATGAAATCATTAGAATAAAAATAAAAGTAGAAGTTCACAATGGGGAATCCGAGTTTCTGTGTGGCTGCAGAGAGTCTCCCAACTTTCAAATGCTGCACCGATGTTGACCAGACTTCCAGGGGGACACAGAGGTCATTTTAATATAACTGGTGACATCTATCATTTCCCTGTCGTGCAAAGAAGACATGTGGTCAGCAGTTATGCTTGATGGACCAGATGTGAGAGGTTTGACAATTTAAAAAGTGTCTGAGTGAGAGATGTAAAACCCGACATTTACCTTTAATCACTGTCCTTTGATGTTACCCTTCTGTTTTGGGGGTAAAACAAGCCATTCATTTACTGGAAAAGGCAGGTCCAACCGTTAATCAGAGGTGATGTTCATTAATAATAAGACAAATTGAGGTCCAAACTTCTCCCATATGGACAGCAGACAATCCCAGTGAGTTACGGTGGGCGTGGGATCGTGGTGGGATGGGGGATGGAGGATGGGGGATGGGGGGGTTATACTGTGTAACCGCTGTGGCCTGCAGCTGTGATACCGTGCAGATGTGTGGGAAGACACAGGCACCAGCTGACCTTGCCAGCAGTCAAAAGGCCAGCGCTTCTTCAGAAGTCCGTCCAGCCTTTGAAGTGTTAAGAGTGGCGGCCTGCGATATCACAGGAGTGAGACGCCATGCGGCGTTGGTAAACCAGCTCTTAACCTCTCTCCCATCCGCTGCTCCGAAGCCTCTGAGACAGATTAGACTCTCTGCTTGGCTCGATGGACATCAAAGACGATAACCAGATCAGCAACGAGATAGAGGGTCATTGAAAAGTTTTGCTATTTCTGGAGTAATTTATCAAGTTTAGACTCATAATATTGTGTTAGATTTTGCATTTTTTTGCACAAGCACAACCATTTCACCGGTCTAATGTCAACCCAATGGTGGCGCTAGAGGCAAAGTCAGAGGATCATCAAAGTCGCTAGACTTTATCCTCCAGGGATCATGAATGTCTGTACCAAAATTTCATGGTAATCCATCTAATAGTCGTAGAGATATTTGAGTCTGGATCAAAGGTGGCGGACCATCCGTCCGGCCGGGCCGACAGACTTCGCCATTCCCAGGGCCAAGCTGCTAGTGTGGCTCATAATAAGACCCAGGCTGTGATAAACCAGAATAATCCTCTAATATGTGTGAACCAGGTTAAGGAGATGGTCATTCACATAGTTGGCAAAATATATATTTTTTAATCCATTTGTTCCCAAAGACTATATTTAGCATTATAAGGAAAAAAGTCACAACATTTATTCTGATTGGTCAAAAGTCTTGAAATTTGGTACGGACATACTTTGGGAAAGTATCTAGGAGTAAAACTTTGACATCTTTTTAGATTTTATTAGTAGTCAAAGTCAGGATTTTGTGAAAAATTAGGAAAAATGCATTGTGTTTATTAAAGGTTTTCCAAATGAAATATGTTTTTTACACTGCATATGTGTGCATATCTTTGATATTCAACTTGTTATGAGTTTTGGGTGTGTCTTTCTAATCACGTATTTTCACAGTCTGAAACTTCAACAGTTTTACAACAAACTGCAACTTTCTTGACTTGCAAAATTATCTTTTAAACTGACAAACATCATATGTGTGATTCATGGCGCAATTCAAACGAGATCATCATATTTTTCCCGAGAAAAGCTCCCATGATGTTCCACCAGAAGGGGCGGGACTTCGCCTCTCTATATCAGGACTCTGGAACTGGAACAACTTACTGAAATGCTGCCTTCGTTAAGGTTTCTAATTACAGGTGTGTCTCTCCTGCTATGACATGTCAACACGTCTGCTGTGAAAAAAGTCCAGCATTTTATTTGAGTGAATTCTTTGGAGTAAATTCATCCACCGTTACAATGCCCTAAAAAACTACTGGGCCCTAAACTGCACCAAAAACTAACCAGTTCAACTTTCCCCCCCAAGGTTTCATTAAAATATGTTGTTTATTTAGATGTCCTAGCAGCAGCCACACATATGCCATAACTACACGGTGTACACACAGTCAAACAGAAAGCATGTGGTGGCATATGGGAGAGAAACAAGAGCACAAGTGGGATAATGAGCACCACATGCTTTTTGTTTGTTGATATATGATGCTGGATCCTCCATCACAATTCTCACAAATTCACCTACATGTCATTCAAATGTGGTGGTTTGTTGGGGGTTTTTTAGAGTTCGGATGACACAAAGCAGCATTCATAGTCCTCATTCGAGTCTTTTATTTTTGTGTTTTTGTGGTTTTGCAACAGAAAACAAAATCCAAGAAACAGAACATTCGTTCTTTGGCCTTTTCATACTTTCTATTTTTTTGTGGTTTTCCAAGTACCTGTCAAAATAGATGTTATTCTACGCTTTTTTTTTAACGAATGACTGGATAAATGTGTCATTTTACGTTCACACATTTAGGAGGAAAATTGATCTTCATTGCACCACTGTATTAAATCACTTGAAAGCATGATTTATACAGATTTCACACACAAAAGAAAGGGATTCAGACTTTCAGAGCTGTGACGTGAACTCCTTTTGGCTTCTGGACCCAAGTCAAAGGGTTATGAAGAGAAAAACAACAAACGTTCCTCTGTTTCACAGAGCGAGGTGTCCACTTTTCACTGCGAGTTGTGGTTTATTTCGCACTCAGGGGGGGTCGGTTGACCAAGTGGGTTGAGACCAACCATGATTAAGATGTGTCTTACGGTCAGTGCCGCCCACCTGAAGATAATCACCGGCTCCTGGGGTGTGAATCAGTGTACAGAATCTCAGACGTGGCCAACTCAGCCAGCCACTGATGTCGTTTCATTACCACCTGCACTGTGGTGTGAACAGAAAAATCGCTTCCCACCGACTCAGAGTGATTGCAGGTGGAAACAGTCGGAATTGCTGCGGATATAAAAGCTGAGAGTCTGTCGATCCCTCCCGTTGTTCCTTAAAGACGTAATTATGGCACTGATTTATCACTCTGTGCGATGCAGGAGAGAAGTTTCCACTCGTCACCAACATTTTCTGAGTGGTTAAGCTATCTTTTGCAGTGTTATTTTGAATTTTTTTCTCTCATCACCAAATCTCCTGAACAGACCGAAACCAACAATGGATTTATCCCACTAACAAGTGTTGCTGATATAGCTTATTCTTCTGTGCCATGGCGCTCCATGGTTGTCTAAAAACCATTAAAAACACATAAAACAAAAAGCCACACCATTATATTTGGGTGACACATCACTTCATTACAGTGAACATAACCAGGGCAGTTTATTTTGTGAAAAACACGGATTTGCTAGTTTGAGGAACGGAGAGAAAAAAGAAAACTGTCTGCAATTTCATCGTAAAGTTTGGGTGCTTAATTATTTTTACTTAATTAAACAATTATTTTGTATATATTCCATGTTTTTTTAGCCAATGGCAAACTGTCAAATCCTCATGGGTGTAGTTGCTGAACACTAACAGAATTACTTTGTTTTCTAACTTTGTTAAAGGTTGTTCAAAGCATTTCTATGATGAGGGATTGCCTCCACATGGCGCTACTCTACCACGATGACGCTGTTGGTCGTTACTCTTCTATATCTTTACATAGTTGTTTGCTGCTATATTAATGCTATGAATTTTGAATTTAGCACCTTTAAAATGACAAGGTGTTTTAAGTTATCCATTTAAAATATCCCTATGTGCAGAACTTAGACTTCAGTAAGCTGTCTAAATTATTTTTTCATCACTATCAAAACCAAATGTCCTCATCCTTAATATTAACAGATAACAGTCTTCATCATCATCTTCATCACATTGTTTGTCATCTTAGCCATCTGTAGCAGCAGCAGCAGCAGCAGCATTGAGCCAGTGGTTTAATAAATTAGGAAGTACATAACAAAACACTTCAGGCAGTCACCATAACAAAATGAGGTATATTACACTCAATTCATCATCACCTATAACAGTTCAAACTTAATTTGCATGTGAAGCAGCACATTCTGTAACACTCAAACAAATACAGTGTTCGTCATAAATTACACATATCAAAAAGACTCAAAAATACTTTTCACGTTGTCATTTATCTAAATCTGTCAACATATTATATTGTGTTTAGCTTGTTTTTCACCAATAACCATCATGTATGACAAAAATAACGACTCTACATCAGTGCAAAACATCAGCGAGGAGTTCAGCCCAGTCGTCAGGAGAAAATGTTGCCATTGTACGTTTCTGCAAAACACGGGTACATTGAATGTGGACATTTTTGCATTCAGGCAAAGTAAGTGACGTAGTATATCGAGCGACCGTTATTGAGAGTTACGTGGTATAATAAGGAGTATAACAAGCGAAAAAGTCCACTACGGATAGGTGGGACTGGTCGTGGATGGGTCAAACAAACACAGGACTTTCACCAAGGAGATTGCTGTTCGTGTATCATGTGAAACCAAACATTGACTTTACACTTGTTACGTAACGTTACGTAAAAATGCTACAGCAATGAATGTATTAAGAGAACTGGATACAGCATTGGAGGCGGGGCCCTGTTCATTCCTATGGAAGTTGCTCAGTGGCGCAGGAAGCCAAAAAGGTTTGACTTCCAAAGATAAAATTACCCGGATCTTCCATCGATCTTCTGCATTAATTGGGCCCATAGAGCCATAGGGCCCATACTGCAGGCACAGAAGCGTTTCCTTTAACCCCACCTCCTGAGGTTGTTGCGTTATGTTATGTTGTTCCGGTTGTTATGTTACGTTGTTACATTATTATTTTAACAAAAATCAGCAGTTTTTTCTAACCGTAACCAAGTAGTAAAGTTGCCTAAACTTAACCAACTGTTTCACAACATTAATGGCATTGTGTGTTTCTGCAAGCGTGACATGAGGCTGATATATTTATGAAATGCATTTTTGGGTCAGAAACGTCAACATTCAGCATATCCTGTGGTTTGCAGGAACGTACTAATATTTGTTCTGGCGACTAGGTCGAGAAATTATCATGGAAAGCAGAGTTAGGGTACAGAAATACAGATTCTAGATCATTATGTGTCAATGAACGGAAGTGAATAAGGCAATGATTGACCCTATCTATATTGTTCAAGATATTATGAATGGAAAAACTCTAAACCGTCATATATTACATAATTTAAGGCATCAGTTGTCTTGGAGTGTCATACAGTACTTCACAATGCATCATATATCCAAGACAACAATTTCTCCTCTGTATTATCATAAATAAAATAAACATGTATCTATTAGTAATAACATACATATTATATATCCATCTTCTCTTATATTTTCAGAAACATGAAGTGCAGCTACTAATATTTGGCTCACTGGGCATCGTTGATCATTTTGGCACTGTGTGACACATCCAGTATCTCACTGTTGGCCCCGTTCATGTACCGTCTAAACACACTGTGTATCCAAATCCATCAAAAACGTTTGCAATATTCTCTGTTTTCTGAACTCAGGTGCTATCTACAGTTTGTCAACTCTATAACAAGTGGAGCCCAGTCACAAGCCCTCTGATACAGAGCTGCCTGTCTTCTGATACAGAACACAAATGGATATAATAGGTACAACACGTAGTGAGTCAGATAACACTTCAGTCAAGAGGGCTCTTGGGCTTATAGGTAGGTCTTCAAGAAAAGGCCTGGAAACTACTAAACTGCACAAGCAATGGGACTAAATAAATATACAGTAAAAAGGTGATATTGCCATCCTTCTATAGATATCAATCTCATTAAAAAACATATACGCTGATTTCTTAAAACACGAAACAGAGAGCAGAGATTATTTCTTTAGCTTTTCATGGACGGCCGTCATTGCTATTAAATACATCATATACATTTTCCTTTCCTGTCCGTCTTGCCCAAAATGTGTGATAAAGTATGATGCGGTCTCTACGGTTTCACTCCTCTCTGTGAGCACAAACCCGGCCAAGTACAGTCCATCACGCTCCACTTGACTAAACAACCTGAGGGGCACATGTCAGTCATCTTGACAGCAAAGGCAGCCGGTTTGAAGGCCTATTTTTCCCGTTAAATCTCTGCTTGGCCGGGTCAGTAAGTAAGTCCTTCAAAATGATGGCAATTTGTTTACACACGTGAAACACAGAAAAACACACACACACTCTTGCTTTCTTCCTTCGTTGGCCCTTACACTACAGGGCAATGTACTAGAAAAATAAAAAGTACCTTAAATTTGTTCAATTGGGAGTGTGTTTTACCCCATCAAGTCTGAAATAACCTGAGCCGAACTGTCTGCTGTATGTTTTCATCTGTAATACAATTTGGGGACTGGTTTTGGTTAGGCTAGTTTTCAGTGCTACATACAGTGTGAACGTATCACTTGCAAACACTTTGCACAGACTAAAACAGACATACAGCCATTCCCTATCCTTTTTTTCTTTAAACATAATATGAATACATACACGAATCTGGGGAAATACCGGAACTAAACAAATAGCCATTACTGCGGTGGCAGTACGCTTGTGGTTGCTCGTAGTGACGGCAGCTGCTGAAAACACGAACAGAACATGTAGACGTCCTCGTAAAAGCCGTCAATTACACTTTAATCAATTTTAAATACATACCCGTCTGTATTTATTATCTACGCCAACCATTTACGTAAGTTGTTACGAGCAACCACAGACGCATTCCGCTGAATGTCACCAGTTATCACAGTTAGCTGACACTGATGGTATGTGTCCACGGGGTCATTTTCCCAACATTGCACGCTTGATGGCCCACTAGGCACCTGATTGGACGAATGCTTTCACTCGTGGGCTGTTGCAGCTGCTCCCAGCTTTCAAAGCAGAACCAACATGGCGGCTCGTTTGGAAACTTTTTTCTCGTATATTATGAAAATAGTTCATCGAAATGTGTTTCTGAAAATATTTGAGGCGTGAAATAAGCCACGCAGTTGCTGAATCTGTCTTCATTTTAGATCAACAACAGCAAATGAGGAGCGGCCAACGTGACGGCCCGTCTCTCGAAACGCACCGCTGCGCTACCAGAATGCATTGCATGGCTGCTTACGTAGACAACAAATGGGAAGAGTAGAAATGACGGATCCTGTGGACGTGTACCATGAGTCACTACGACTTGCCACCGCAGTAATGGCGCCGCTGAATGGTGGAACACACAAAGCAGTCGCAGGATTCGTCTATACTACAGTAATGTAAAACAAAATCAATGTATCGTATATGAGACTGAAAGCTATACCCTAGTTAGAATAATGAGGCTATGATCTGGTCGTTCTTCTTGGGCGAGCACATCTGTCTCTCCAGGTGGATGTGAAACCTGCCTTTGCTCATCGTCCTCACAAGTTCACTGCACTGATCTGCTGTTCTGGGAACTCAGTATGCAAGCACAGTGGTATTCCTGTGCAGGGATTTGCCCTTGTCTGTAGTCACTGTTTTTTTGGCATGTCAGACCAAATTCAAGCAGACGCGGACAGGAACAACCAATATTTGTTCTCTTCTTCATCGAAGATAAATCAGCCTCGTATTTCCCTGACAGTCGCCGGGTCATCCCTCAGACCGTATCACTGTCACTCTGCCGTCGGTATGCTGTGCACTTGGTTCTCGTGCACGCGCCCGGACGCGTTCAGAGAGCTTCGCTTCAGCAGCCTGTTGATGATGTCAGTGCACGTCTTCTTGTACTGGTGTCGGAGCAGGGAGTACACGAAGGGGTCGCAGGCTGCCTTGCTGTAAGCTAAGCACTTGGAGACAATTCCCCAGTGGGGGTTGATAGGCACCGCTGGAAATAACTCCACGATCCTGCAGGCAAGCATAAAGAAAGGGTGGTGAGGGAGTTAGAGCAGGGCAAAGGCAGCGGCTGGAAAAGGCGTGCATGCCCTAAGCTTATTATGCAGAAATAGAAATGCATTTGCAAGACATTGTTGCCCATATGGGGCTTCTTCACTACTGCAGTTATGTAGAGAACTAGTGTTTTTTTTCTATATGGAGTCATTTATGTAAGTACTTATTCTCTCTATAGTTATTGTTAAAGATAAAATATAGACAGCAGTTAAGTGAAACTACATGTAGAGTTCCTCTCTCTTTGTCTCATGCGTGTGGATTTACAGCCCGTTCTTATTCCCAGGGCGCCAAATACTGAGACTTTGTCACAAAGCCGCACAAGGCACCCTTTAGTGCCGGTATGAAACGCACCAAGCTTTCCATTAACTACAATGTAAATGAATTCGCGGCAACAGTAAATGTTCAGAGAAAGTGCGTTGGGAGTGTGGTGGCGTAGTTTAAAGAGTGAAAAGACGAGCGAAAAGTTTATTAAGTGCCCCTTGGCATCAGAAACCGACGCATGGAGGCGCCCTTTAGCTCTTAAACTCTCACGCTATTAATACTACGTTACTTGCTCCAAAGGTTGAATAATCCCGCGGTTGAGTTACATTTGAGTTAGTTGAAAGTCCGGTTCATCACATACTGTCACTAAACACGTAGTATCAATAGCGTAAGAGTCCGTTAAGGGCGGGCTGAAGAGAGGTTGGATCGGTCAAACAAACAAAAGACTTTCAAACAGGAGTCCGCTGTTTGTGTCCCGTGTGAAACTAAAAGTAATGTTGACTTATTTTGTCACGTCAGTCTTTGTCACGTGACTCATCGGTAGCGCCACTCCCGTGAGTCGTTAGTCAGTGAAGTTACCGTCAACCACGACCGTTTCCTAACCCTACCTAAGTGGTTGTGTTGCCTAAACCTATCTTCTTGTGAAAAAAGAAGTTTATTTTGAAAGGACACTATGCATGTAACGGACGTATATTGACACACTGCAAGAGGCGTAACCCGTGCATCGGTCTCCGATGCCGAGGGGCACTGACCAAGCGGTGGTATTTGACCAGTTGGAAGCGAGAATGTCTTGACAGGGGAGGTGGATGGGTCCAACAAACACAAGTCTTTCATCCAGGAGAACGCTCTGCTTGTGTCCCGTGCGTCACGTTACAATCAGCTGTTCGTTCGTGTACGTTCAATGTCATTTTCACTGTACAAACACAGTAGTTTTAAGCCCATCATGTAGTTCTTTCCTGAACCTAACTATAGTGGTGTTCATGCCAAAAATAAAGTGACAGCGAGGGGCGTGACAAAGCGGCGATATGTGACAAGTTGGGATGAGAACGTGTTGGGATTTACAGCGTGACGCTACTTGTCATCTCATTTGCAGCAAGCAGCGTAAATGTCAGAAAAGAGAAAAGCAGCAGAGCCACCGGAAGACTAAAGCAGACCCGTCTGAGCAGTAATGAGTGTCTGGAAACAAGCCAATTACCTCTGATTGTTATTTAATTGAGTATTAGACTGAGGGCTGAGCAGAAAACCACAAAGGACAGAGGACAGTGAGTTCTTCCAGCAGTCTGGGGAAAGAAATACTCTTCTGTACTTCAGATACTGTATATCTGATTTAAAGAGGCACATAATGAGCTTTCCCTGTTGTCTGCATCTCAACGTGATTCCACTCATGCTCATAAAAACATAAAATTGGTGCGTTCACACTCATTTTTGCCACGTATAAAACCATTTTACCGTATGTGATGTTATAAAAGGTATAAAACAAAATTGCTGATCCTCTTCGCCTGCACTCTGTATGATTACTCTGTCCACAATCAGGCTCTGTCAGCACATTAACACTGGCCTGATATGGGCCAGTGGCCATCACTGGCATTTGCCCACACACTCCACGGCACCGAACAGGAGGTTAAGTCAGCTGCCACGGCGCACAGCGGGGCTTTTACTATACACACGATGACCCCGACAGCAAATGAGCTTTTAGCGTAATATATTCGGATTTTAATTAGTAAACTGCCATTTGCAGAATGAGAGCATGCACAGCGCCGCTATGCTCATTCATTACTGACAGTTTACTGATAAAACTGTGAGTGCTTGTTGTCCGAGTGGATCAAAAACTCAACGTTTAACTTTTTTTTTTTGACGACCTGGTTTCATTTCAAAAAAGTTCTTCCAATTTAAGATTTTAATTAAAGATGTTAATGGGTGATTTATGAAAGATAAAACTCACTTTCATATCCTACCAGACAGTCATCTAATCTCCATCTTCATCTCCCCGACATCTTATGAGCTGAGGTACATTTAAATAAGATATAGGGGTACTAATTTATGGAATCTTTTTCTCATTTAGGTAAAATTATGTCATAAAGGGATCTTGCAAAGTTGTAGTTTGATGGATGTCTGAAGTTGCACGTATTGGGTCATTTCTAGAGCTGCAACAATTAATCGATTAGTTGTCAACTATTAAATTAATCGCCAACTATTTTGATTAGCGATTAATCAGTTTGAGTAATTTTCTAAGAAAAAAAGTCAAAATTCTCTGATTCCAGCTTCTTAAATGTGAATATTTTCTGGTTTCTTTACTCCTCTATGACAGTAAACTGAATATCTTTGAGTTGTGGACAAAACAAGATATTTGAGAACGTCATCTCGGGCTTTGGGAAACACTGATCGTCATTTTTACACCATTTTCTGACATTTTATAGACCAAACAACTAATCAATTATTTGATCAAAATAATCAACAGATTAATAGACAATGAAAAGAATCGTTAGTTGTTACCTAGATTACCTCGGTGCTCTGGTGCTCGAGCATCCACCAGAAAGGTTGAGCACCCACTGGGAAGGCTGATCAAAAAAATAAATGATTACATAAATAAATAAATAAAACTGCATCTTAAAAAAAATGCATCTAGTTATACAACTATTACTGTATTACGAATCGCCATCCAATTAAAATTGTTACAGGTCTGAGCGACATAGTTTTATGTCGTGGCCAATGTGTATGTAAATAGCCCAGTGTTTCCCATTAATTGCCTAGACACAACACAATCAGGGACTATTTCTTCACCAGATAACTGTTTAAAACACTTGCAGAACATGTTAACTTCTGTATTTGTTTACTTCTAATTATAAGTATTAGTAATAAGGATTTCTAGCTGTTAAAACTAAACATGGGGAAGCTGCCTTTTAACGTCTATGCTGCTCAAATGTGGAACAAATTGCCAGAAGAGTTTGAGAAGACTTGAGACAATGATCACCATAGACCAACCTGTTTACCTGTTTTGCTTTTAATAGTTTTTGTCAAAAATCAAATGTATTTGTTAGTTTGTTTTATGGTTCTTATTCTATGTGCGTTTGCCTGTTTTTATTGTTTTTATCATTTGTCTTTGGGTATGAAATATGTTATAAAGTACTCTACATGTATCTTGTATATTTTTAATATTGTTTATAGTGGAGGTAACAAATTAGTCAGGTTTCTTTCCTCTCCCTGCACACTGTATTTTTTGATTTTCTCTATGTCCTTTGTATGATTTACATACAGTTTCCTCTCACATGCACTCGTACATCATGCCTCATGCGACATCCTCTCTGTGTCCAGTGATTGATGTGGATTCCAGCTAACTAACTGATGCACCCGACGAACTTGAGGAGAAAAGTGCTAATGCAGCAGCAACAGCAGAGCAGAGGCATATTACTTATCACAAGGTCAGCCAATCTCATCTTCCAACTCTGGCCGGTGAGGAGAGTAAGCAGAGAGGAGGCAGAGAGGAAGAGGAGGAGGAGGAGGAGGATGAGGAGGAGGAGGGAGGTGGGGGGGGGTTGACAGCAGAGGAGGGAGGTTTGGGGTATACCAGCAGAACAAAAGGGGCTGCCGCAGTGTGTGTGCCAGCGTGGTGGTTTCCCTCCCTCTCACCTTGTGATCACATAGGGAGCGAAGCAGAGCATGAAGGTGCCGATGAAGGTGCTGATCTTCCTCGTCGCTCTCTGTCGTCTCCTCTTCTGCTCCTCCAGGCAACGCTGGCGAACACTGGGAAACACAGAAGTGAGCCACAGTGAGGGAAGACCAAAAAGTGTCTCCAGCAATATCACAAAAAAGACACAAGTATAGGAGTGGGTGTTTCATTCCTGTCGTGCAGGGGGTTAAATATAGGAGGCTGAGCTGAGGTAAAAATAATTGAGTTATCCTAAAGACACAAGGTGAGGATCTCCCCACTTCAAGAATTACAATTTCAACACCCTGTGTGTGAGCCTGAGTGCTCCAAGGCTGTGATGTCATGAAGACAAACTGCTTCAAGTAATAGGCTATGAAACGGAGGTCATCAGTGTGAGGAACGGCAGGTTAGAACACTATAGCATGCACCTTACAGACAGTAGCTGTGATCTACAGTATATAACCAAACTCACAGGGATGGATCTCTTACACACACACACACATACACACAAACACATTATATATTGTTTTTCTTTAGAGGCAGAGTAAAGCAATCTCCGGATGGCATTTCAATAGAATCAGATTTTGCATTCCCTCTGAATACTGAGCACACATTTCAGATGTCAGCATCATTAACTGCACATTTCAGGCCTTATAAAATCAATATGAAAAGGAAGGATGGCTCCAACTACACTTCCTGAGTTTCCCCTCTTTTTCATCAGAGGGTTGATTTGTACAGTTTGTTCTTTTTTTATCTAAATGCTCTCTTCTAACTAAACAATCTTGAAAATGCCCTTATTTGCTTTCCAGATGTGAGTCCACAGTGCAGACTGGTATAAGGTAGTAAGAGGTGCCCTGACTAACCATACACTGGTATAAGGTATAGTAAGAGGTGCCTGATGCAGGTGCAACACAAGCAGAAATATACAAAATTAAAGGTCCCATATTATAAAAAAGTGAGATTTCATGTTTTTTTATGATAAAGCAGGCTTAAGTCCTATATAAATACTCTGAAAGTATTGAAACACTCAATCCACAGGGAAATACACACAGCCCGTATTCAGAAACTCTGCATTTGAAACAAGCTGTCAGGATTTCTGCCCATTCGTGATCTCATGAATATACAATATTTAGACCCTTTACGCAGTTTTAAATGTAAACATCCTAAATGTGTCCCAGTTTATTCCTGGTTGCAGTGTGTATGTGAATGCCATCAGCTGACAGGAAGTACACATGGACCCAAGCTGTTGCCTAGCAACGCAATCTCATTCCGTTGCAATTCCGTCAAAATGTGCTAAAACTGAGCGTTTCAGACAGAGGGTAAATACAGGCATATTCAGGCCGACAGTATGAGGAAAATAAAGGGGTTTTTTTAACATTACAGCATGTAAACATGTTCTAGTAGAAACACAGAAGACAAATATGAACCTGAAAATGAGCATGATATGGGACCTTTAAAGGAGCCTCTCTCACCTGGGGTGTATATCCACCAGCAGCACCAAAGTTTGCATGGTAATAACATCGATCCTCTTACAGTGAAACCGTGCCACTTTGAGCACTTTGAGGTATGTGACACACAGCACATTTCAGGCCTTAAAAACCAATATGAAAAGGAAGGATGGCTCCAACTACACTTCCTGAGTTCCCCCTCTTTTTGATCAGAGGCTTGATTTGTACAGTTTGTTCTTTTTTCCTAAATGCTCTCTTCTAACTAAACAATCTTGAAAATGTCCTTATTTTGCTTTCCAAATGTGAGTCCAGACTGGTATAAGGTTGTAAGAGGTGTGTAATGGAAAATAACATTGCATGTAATGATGTCTCTTTATGCAACAGTGGAAAGTTACTGTCTGTGTGCTCTTTGTCTCATGTAGTGGGAAAGTACTGAATGTTTTACTTTTACTGGGACACTATCTGAGTAAAACAACTCCTTATCTCACAGTCCCTGTTGTAGATTTCAATATAATCACATTGTAATAATCTCCTGCAGTGCACTCTTCTGTAGACTTTGTGTGATTCTGTATAACCAGTGCCTCTTCTTGCAAGAATAAAATACTACAAAGACATTTCATCTGTTTGAGATCCTTATTTCAACATTCATTTGGACTCATCTTGGAATATTGACAGACTTCCATTACAGGTGCCTGATGCAGGTGCAACACACAAAGCAGGAATATACAACGTTAAAAGGGAGCCTCACTTACCTGGGGTGTATATCCACCAGCAGCACCAAAGTTTGCATGGTAATAACATCGATCCTCTTGCAGTGAAACCGTGCCACTTTGAGCACTTTGAGGTATGTGACACACAGCACTATAAAAGACAGCAGGAAGGTGAAGGAGTGGAAGAACACGGTGAAGATGACGAACTGGGTCCTGGTGCTCGCCCTCGGGTTGGAGAGGGTGCAGGACGCGTAGAGCCGGTGGTATCCCACCCAGGAGAAGCAGGTGGCCACCGTGGAGAAGGACGCACAGTGCGCCCACGTGTACCCGAGCACCAGAGCCGCGTCCCGGTGGCGCATCTTGGAGTGGTACCTCAGCGGGAACACCACGGCGATCCACCTGTCGATGCTCAGCGCAGCCATGCTCAGCATGGAGTTGGTGGACAGGAAGGTCTCCAGGAAGCCCACGATCTGGCAGAAACCGTCTCCACCGGGCTGAGCCTTGCCCACGAGTCCAGCCAGAGTGAGAGGCATGTTGGAGACGGTGAGCAACAGGTTGCAGAAGGTGAGGTTGAGGTTGAACAAGCCGGGCACCTGCTTGCGGATCTCCGGGTTGTAGAGGAAGCAGATCAGCACCAGGACGTTGGACAGCAACGACACCACGATGATCACAACCACCAACACAGAGAGAAGCACCTCCGCAGTGTCCATCCTGCATGTGGGCTCACTTAAACCCACTTTTTTGTGCGCATATCCAGTCTGCAGAATGGTACATTAATCATCCATAACCGTGTCCAAGCATCCCTCAGATATCTCCACTGGTAGGGTTTCTCTTTTTTTTTCTCCCCATGCAAAGATGATGATCAGGGGGATTCCTGCATGCTAAGAAGTGTATTCCCTCGTTTTTTTATTCCTTCAGGAAAATAAAACAGCTCTGGTGCCAAAGCCTGCTCTCTTCTGGCACTGCGTCTTGCAGTAGTGGGGTTTTGTGTCGTCCTGCATGTGATGCGCTCTCGAGGCATCACCCAGTGCATGCACACTGCACAGTGTGTGGGCAACACTTGATCTCTCCCTCGACTCCTTCTGAGGAAACACAAAGAACATTAATAAGTGGGGATTCCTACTAGGAAAAAAAAAAGGAAATTGTAGTGATTCCCCCAGAGAGTTTCCTTCCTGTCACACCAAACCAAACTTGCAAGAAAAAAAAATGTCAGATTTAATAGTAAATGACAAATCTGATGCTTTTGTTTGTTCTCTTTTTTTTTTACTCGGAACACAATTTTTTTTTTATTATTTTAAATAATATATTATGAATTATTCAATGATGCCACCATTGTCTGATGCATTCGAGGTGTATTTTTCTTTCTTTTCTTCTTTAAGGTTCTCCTTTAGAAACACAAAGAACATTAATATAAGTGGGGATTCCTACTAGGAAGAAAGAAAAAAAAGGAAATTGTAGTGATTCCCCCAGAGTTTCTTTCCTGTCACACACAAACCAAACTTGCAAGTAAAAAAATGTCAGATTTAAACAGTAAAATGACAAATCTGATGCTTTTGTTTGTTCTATTTTTAGTTTTTCTTTCTTAATTATTATTATTTTAAATAATATATTATGAATTATTCAATGATGCCACCATTGTCTGATGCATTCAAGGTGTATTTTTTTCTTTTCTTCTTTAAGGTTCTCCTTTAGATTGCTTTTCAAGGGAGACCTGGATGCAGCAGTGACATAACAATAGATGCAATACAGGCAACATATCCTCCTGAGACCCAGCCCATTGACATGTGTCCACATGCATATCCTCTTACTCTTTTGACTTACTCTATCAACCCCTGGTGTATTGTAAAGAGGACATCATGAGCTTTCCAGTGATATGGCATGTGTTTTTTTTTAATCAAGTTGAATGTATTCTTGGTTTAATATCAGTCTACGGCCATAATCTGTTCATTTTTTTTTTAAGTCTTTTCACACTGAAATGGTCCTGTGGTCCACTACAGTGGACATGCTGTAAAATAAAAAATAAAGTTCAAAAAGCTTAAATTGTAAGATTTCTTTTAACTCTAAATAGGAAGGAAATCACACAAAAACAGTAATTGTAAGAATCTTTTTTTACTTAGTTCCCAGGATGATATCAAGTAAAGAAAATTGTCACACAATATCCTGTTAAGAGCACATATTTGAATTTAAATATTTGAATCATCCACACACACAAAAAGGTTGATGCAAAAGCAATTGTCCAGTGATTTTCTTTTCTTTTTTTCCACTCTCTTATTTTGAAACTGATTGATAAAAGACAAATGAATTCATGTTTCATTGATTTTAAACCATCATCGCATTCCAGCAGCATCTCTATATTCTCCTCATGCTTTGCTCAAATATCTTCAAGTCTGCTCCATCAGTTTGATAAGGAGCAACATCCTCCGTTTTCTCCCTGAAAGCCGGATGGATGACGCCCCCACACTTCTGCTGCCCCTCTGGACTTGAATGTGGGGGAATCTTTCCTCTGGAGCGTGGTGCTCATCCGAGTGTGCTGCGGCACGTGAAGCCGCTGGAGCAGCAGGGTGAGGTGGTGGTGGTAATGTGGTAGTGGAGGTTGTGGGCTGCAATAAGGGGAAAGTGGGGGTGGGGTGTCAGAGTGAGAGTGCGTGGGCGGAAAGAGTTATTGTTACTGCATGCACATTGTGTTTGAGATGTGATACTAAGCAGGCCACCTCTTCATTCTCTCTCCTGGGTGGCAAAAAGGTGAACAGGAGAGGAAAAAAGGGGAGTTTCTCCTTGAAATGGAGGCTCATTAAAATGCCATCCTGTAATGGTGTCTGTGGAGTAGCCTATATGAGCTGATGTTTGCTCCTGATGCAAGGAGAAGGAGGCTGCAGGGGGAAGGACAGACAGCCCTGCCAGCTGCTGGGTGTTATTAAGCTGAAATGTGGCTCCATCTTGGCCCAGAGTAAAGCTGTGATGGATGCATTTCCAGCATTATACTTGCATGTGTGATGGGGCCATCAGCATTTAGAGAAAGGAGCACTCCGAGCAGCGCTGTCATGCAGCTCCTTGTGCAGCTCTCTCCTGTCAGTTCAGAGGCCTTATCGGCACAGAGCCACCAGTTGATCTCAGGCGCAAGAGCAGCTTCTCCTAGGTGTCACTTTAATTATTCTTTTCATAATTAAATGTCAGCTCCACAGACAATAAAGGCATCCTAAAAATATAGCTTTGAGTGATATGGATGGAGGTTTAATGTGCATGGCTGAGAGGCTGGATTTTTGTTGTTCTAGCTGGCAAATTTTCCTTTAAAAAAAAAAGTGAGTTTTTTTTGCCAAAGATGCATCAGTCAGAACAAAGCCACACAGACATCCCCATTAAGCACCGTGCCACATTAGACAGACGTGCACGGAAATAGCTTTTGATAAGGATGAATGCTGTTTTTCAAAGATACATAATGTCCTCTTTTATTCCACCTGAAAGAGGCTTAATTTGAGGAGAGCATTATGTCCAGGCAGGTCCCTGTAAATGAGGTCTGGACACATGGGCTTTGACGGCTCCTGGCCGCAGGTAATATCACCTTTGTCTGATGTTGGTCGAGTCCGTCTCACAGATTAATCAGAGACACGATAAACACACAAAATGTTAAGGACACTTTGCCTATTTTTAGGAGGTAAATGTTAATAAAGTCAATCCAGGTAAAAGCCATTACATCTTACTGATTTCATCATCCATCCATCACGAAACATTGATAAGGGATTTTGAAGCTTCGGGACTACTAAGATCGTGCAAATGAGTGGGAGGTTTGTGCCTATCGTGCCTGTAAGAATGGTAGCAGATTTCAGTTTATTTACATTATCTATGTCTATTCTTTTTTCTTCTGTTTATGATTAATCGATTAATTCTTTAGTCTACAAAATGTCTAAAGATGATGAAAAAAATTTCTTTTTCACAATTTTGTTTGTTTTGTTCAACCAACAGTTCAAACCCAAGGATATTCATTTTAGAAAGATATAAAAACAGAACAATGCAGCAAATTCTCACATTTGAGAAGCTGGAACCAGTGAATTTTTTGCATTTTTGCTTGTTAAAGGACAATTCATCGATTATCAAATTTATAGACCAGTTGACTAAATGTTTAAGCGCTTTAGTTGACTTGTTTTTACCAATTTGGTTAACGATCGCTCGCCTCTGGCTACATTTTAATCCAAGTGAAAAACTCTTACCATCGTCTGTATCTATTTTCTTCTTAAAGGTGCTAAAATCCAAAATCAGTGCATTTCTATTGTCTCCACACGGCTCTCAACATGGCGACAGCTGAGCTGACAGCTCATAGCTAACAGTGCTAACAGTTAAAACAACAGCAACAGTGCTGACTGAGCTAACAGTGTTTACCTGAGGGTGACCGGAGGGTGACCGGAGGGTGGGTCGGCATTATCAGCTGTAACCGCCATATGAGAGCATGCAGAGCGGCCGGCCCGTCTATGTCAATAAAGCACAGAGAAGCTCGGATTACAACGCACAGAAGGAGAGCGACTTCATTCTCTGCTCAGATAGACATTACTCCTCTATATCTTTACATATAAAATAGTTGTTTGCGGCTATATTAATGCTCTGAATATCATATAAAGAACCTTTAACTGTGTAAAGATGGATTTTTGTATCACCTAAAATCAGAATTTTGTGGGGGAATCCTTTGTGTTCGCTGTGTTTGAGACGAGTCAAGATATCTCAAGTCTGCAGATCTGCTCTTTGAGGATAATAGTTCTTGTCAGGAGATTTAACAAGTGCAGGACTCGACTGTGAGAGACGGTAGGATGAGAGAAAGCCTGCAGCTCTCCTCCTTTTTGCTGTGACAGTGTGGATTTGAATGCGCTGCCAGTTCCAATTCCACACTCGACTTCCCTCAGATTGGCAGGCTGGCGTCAATTTTAAACCTAGATGTGTGCTTTACGTTTTCCCGACTCACCTTAGAGTATAGACTTGTCACTTATATTTTGGACATATCTCAACTGGGGACTCAGGACTTCTATGTTGAGTTGAGAGGAACTTACTTTGGAAAAAAGTTTTGGGAATTTGTTGTAAATAAATTGGAAAACTTACATGTTATGTAACTCAAGAGAGTGCATACATACTGTATGAGCTGACCGGTAGCACAGTGGTCTTGTGGTTCATAAAGGTCTCATAGGTGAAGACAGGAGGGAGACTCACTCAGACAAACAGTGAAACGCCAACCTGCAAGTGAAGGCGAAGGGAAGGTGTTGACACTGCTAACGATAATGCAGCTTCCTGTTACTCCTGGCTCAGTCATCACCACTGCAACCCGTTTGATACTCAACATAGTTTGGTATGACAGCTTGCGTGTTTGTTTAAGAGGACCTATTATGCATTTGTGCTTTTTCCCTTTCCTTTAGTGTGTTATATAGTTTTTTGTGCATGTAAAAGGTCTGCAAAGTTACAAAGCCCAAAGTCCAAGCCAAAGGGAGTTACACTCCCCCACAGAAACACTGCTCCTGAACTGCCTGAAACACCGGAGTGAAGCCCGAAGAGTTTGGTTCGGTTGACCAATCACAACAGAGTCGGCCAACTGATCAATCATAGCAGACTGGGCTTTAGGGTTACTAGTAGAAACCCAAAATACAAGTACAGTATGCATGTAAGAATAACAGGTCCTCTTTGAAAAAACATAAAGGGCCACAGAAGTTAATTGTCCAAACGACTAACTTAGCTTAGCACAAAAGTACCAATCATTTCCAACAATCCTAAATGGATCAGTACTTTTGATCAGTACATTCTGGTAATACTTCCGTACTTATCTGCTTATGTATTGTTCCCATAGTATTGTCCAAACATGGGACTGGTGGTGGAAAGTAACCTTTACTCAACTATTTGTACAGTTTTTATGCAGTATTTCCATTATAAGTCACTTTAAAGGTGCGGTGTGTAGGATTTGGTGTCATCTAGCGGTGAGGTTGCAGGTTGCAACCAACTGTAACTTCTCCCATGTGCCGAGCGTGCAGGAGAAATACAGTGGCTGACACAAAAATGTGAAAATGCAAATGGCCTTATCCAGAGCCAGAGTTTGATTTGTTCGTTCTGGGCTACTAACTAACTCCGTAAAAAGGACTCGCTCCATATGTAGATATAAACGACTCATTCTAAGCTAACGAAAACACAACGATTATACATAAATGAAATCATAGTTATTAATATTATATTCCCTTCCTACCAATAGATTCCCCTAAATGCTACACACTCTTCCTTTAAGTGGAAACGTTATTCCACTACAGCCATAGTTAATAGTCACAATGCAGATCAAGACTTTGCATACAAGTCATTTCGTCTTGTATATTAGCTCCATCTCAACCAGCTGTATTAACATGCTGTAGTAACAATAATCCAATGATGTAACACTGGTAACACTCTGAGTGTTGTATATGATTGTTAGAAAAGCCTCCCTGATAAGAGGCTGCTGTCCGTGTCCTCCATCTGTATGCCTGGCTGGGCAGTGCACCACCAAAACCCTCCTGAACAATCTGAGGCTCCCGTCATTTCACATTAGCCGTGAGGATGTCGAGGAAACCCAGCACCGAGGCCGAGCTCGCCATCAGCAATTTATAATCAGAACACTGTTAATACAGGCAGCGAGCTATGGAGTACAAGCTTATTTTCATTATGGATCCCGGAGGGTTTTGGCAGCGTGACAACATGCTCAAGGCTGTAAATAGGCAACTGTCTCGAGTAGAAAACCAAAGGATTTTAGTCTGACATGATGTCAGTGTGGTGCTGACAAATTGCTTTTAGTATAATATTTGGACGATAAAACATCCAGCTGTAATTATGATCTGTAGCTGGACGGAGTTCTGCAAATATTTTCTGCTCAGCTTCTGTAGCATGGAGTCAGATTTATAGTGTCATTATGTAAAACTGTTGAACCTTACAGGAAAGAGCTGTATTTTTTGAGCCAACGTTGACAGAAGAAAAAGAAGGGCCACTGAGTTTGATAGCAGAGGGATTTGCACCACATTACAAAATAAAAGATGTTTTTGCACATTCACCCTTGAAGGTGTCAATCCAGGTCGTATATAGCGACTCAAACACGAAGCCCTCTGTCTTTCATTTGTTTATTTCACAGATGAGTTCACAGTGTCATTATCAGCTGTTCTTTGACGCCTGCGCTACATCAAACCGCTGAAAGCAAACACAATCTGCAATGTATTGATCTGCTTATTAGCAGTTCTCCGGCAAAGTAGTCAGACTTGACACAGACTAAACGTGCAGCGCAGGATTATATTGTGTCTTGTGTTTACATCGGACGAGCTTTCAATGTATTGAAATGCACAAACTGTATTTTTTCTAAAGCCGTTGACTTGATTAGATTTCCCCTCCGCACCGGAGTGGGAATTGAAATGTTTCTTCCTGACACCAGTTAAATCACATATCATATTGTAGTCATTTGAAGGTGAAAGCAATCCTGTTTTCTAATAAACAGAATAGTTGTGTCTACTGTCTGAGATTGAGTTATTAATCTAAGTCAGCGCAATCCAAAACTAATGAAAGTGCAGGTCTGACAAATAATCAGTCTGGTCTTAAAGCCTGGAGCAACTGACTAAAAGTCTTTGAACTTTGACCTTTATTTGACCCTATGAAAATGAACCCACATGAGATAATATCCATTATTTTTGACTATGATGACTAAAAGTGTGGATTAGAAAACGTATTTAATAGCTTTGAAGGGAAAACTAATTTTGTGACGCAGGAAAAATAATCAGTATTTGTCAATATTAACTGTTTTACCCCCTGAAGCCAGAAACCAATGAACTATAACTGTTTCATAGACAGTGAATGCAGTCATCCCCAAAGAAATCCATAAAATTTAGTATTGCTCAGGAATACAGCTATTGTGCCCTTAGATAGAGCACCTCAGTGAGGGAGACCACACAAGTTATTAAGTAAACTAATTTATAATACAATACAAAAACAATTATTTAAACAGGGAACCACAATGGAAATGTTTTGCTTTCTACTTTTAGACAGTTAACTTCACAACAATATGTTGACTGAATAAAGAAATATGCAATAAACTCACCAAAACACAGCAACAATAGTGTTCACAGCACAAACAGTAATAAAACTGCAGCATAATTACTAAGATGTTCCCATAAACTAAACTATTTATGGCATGCAGGTTCACCAGAAACTTCTTCAGCTCAGACTCCAGCGGGGCCTCTGGCAGTGACCAGCCCGCCACGGACAGACCAAGATCTGGCTTCGCTGCAGCCTTCAACCTGCAGTCGGAGCTCCTGCGGGAGGCAGCTGCTCCTCCGGTCCCTGCTGATCCAGTTGGAACCGGCCAAAGACATGGTAGTGGTCGGGAAGGTCTTTCACGTGGTCCAGGAAGACCTGTACATTGACTTTGGCGTGTAGTTCCACTGCGTGTGCCGGCTGAAGTGGGGCAGCAGGGTCTATCTGCGTCTGCAGGACCTAGAGCTCACCGCCCGCTTTCTGGGAGCCAACACTGACACCACGCTGCTGGAGACCCAGGCTGTATTTGTGGGCCTGCTGGAGGGAAAGGAGGCACAGGAGAACCAGAACCAGGACTGAGCGGGGCAGACTGTCAGACCGTGCTGCAGTAAAATGAGGAGTCTGGCAGCTGCAGATCTTTTCGACACAAGACTCATGGAAACACTACTGCTTTTGTCCACAGGGGCCGCCAAAATCAACACAAAAAGTTCCTTATAGTAACTCTAAATTATTTGGTACCATGACATAACATGTGGCCCCAGTCTGGCCCCCCATCTGAAATGGTCTAGAACCGCCACAGACTACAATACCGCACAGGAGACTGTCATGGAGCCTTGCTCGCGCCAGAGCGGCTGACCAGTCTTTTGTGTGAGATGCAAACTTTTCTTCTAACTACTCAAATCCGCCACAGCTGTGGAGTTTTCTTCTCCGGCAGATCCAGGAAGAGGAAGCATGGAAAGAGAGAGAGAGTAGGTCAGATCAGTGTAAACACAGGAGTTAAAAACAAGTTTTGGTCTACCAAAATCATCTTGAACCCTATCACCGTCACTACTGGAGACAATGGTGATTGTTTACTTATGCAGACTTAAAGGAGTAGTTTAATATTTTCAAATTTTAATGGCGTCGCTTCCGGGCTAACCTCCGCTCCACTATCTGCTGTAGCATAACGCTATCTCTCATTCAACATTAAACAATAAGCACTTAGATTCTTTATAAGCACTACCATAATGTAAAAAGAATACTATGTCACAAGTAAAAGTCCTGCTTTCAACACTTACTGAAGTAAAAGTACAGAAGTATTGTCATGAAAATTGAATCAAGAGTCAAAAATAAAAAAATACTTACTGTGCAGAATGGCTCCTATCAGCGTTCTGCGAGGTAAAATTACTGTTTTTGTCAAAGGAGTCTGGTGGCTTTGAAGAGAGCATAGATAACGGCTTCAGTTCCCCGTTGGAAAGGGCTGTCTGACGGCAAGATAGTGAAATACACTAAAGCTGATAATGATTTTTCTTTGCTTTCTTTTAGGTAGCTAAAATATGTTTTGCTGCCAACCCCATCCACAGCAGTACATTACTTTGCTCCCTTGCAGTAACTCCTGTCTGCTTCTCCAAGTTGGGGGTGTGCTGTAGGTAATACACTGACTATAGATAAGTACCTCATACAACCCCACTTCAAAACACCCGAACTATCCCTACAAGGCGTCAAAAATCGACGTGTTAATGGGTTGAAAATGTACACGTTAACATGTCAATTCATTTTCATCGCCTCTTGGCTCTAGCTCTATACTTAAAGGAGTGGTATCGATTTTCTCCTCTAACTCTCTGCAAGAGAGCAAATATGTGTATTTCATGTACATATTAAGTTATAAAAAGTGCATCTTTATCATCATCATCAATCTCATGTAGTAACAGTTTTATGTTAAAAGGAAAGTACAGTGTGTACTGGCATGCTTTGGAGCACTCAAGAAAATGTGATTTTTCTGGAATTTGCGCATCACTGCAAAAGCTAGACTGCTTATCTGAGTGTATTGTGGGAATGCCTGGAAAATACAGTGGTGGGATGCAACAGCATCGTGGCACAGTGTGTCACAGAGAGGATAAATCAGTGTGCAGCAGCATCAAGAATAAAAGCCATGTGCACTAAGGAGGAGCCAAGGGCACTTGCCTTGCTTCTCTGAGATAAGAAATATGATAATAATATGATCTTGCTCCTGTGTTTTTCTCTGGATGCCCTCCCTACTCACATGTAAATGTAAATGTAGCCCAGGTGGACATCTGTAGCTGCTTCCATCCATCCTTTATAATCACCTGAGCTCAACAACCTGCCGTGTCTGTGTGTTTTAAACCTTCTTATCCCCCGCTTTGTGTTGAAAAGTCAATTTTCTCATTCACCGATCTAATTCACTGCAAGGATTAATTTGCTCCCCTAATTTGATTTCACAGTAATTTAATAAATCCCAGAAAAAAATTTCATTAGTGTTCCATTCACCTTTGAGAGAAACCTTAATTAGAAACGCTAATGCGTAATTATTCTTTTATTTCCGGCTTATCGTAGCCAGCATGAATAGGGTTGCAACAAGGGGATGACAGCAGATTTGGGCTTCAGAGAATTAATTTCATATGATTACATGAATATGAGAGTGTAATTTGTTTTTTTGTTTTTTTCTGCCCCTGTTTGCATGAAGCCGCTCTATCTAGCTTGCAGGAGACTGCAATTAACCTCTGGTGTCCCCTCAGTGATGTAACCATTAATGCATCATTAAGGTAACTGTTTCCTTTTAGTGATGGAAACATGATCAGATCCCTTAAGGATAAGCTCTATTAAGTCTCTGAAGGAATGTGATGGAGCTTGTTAACAACACACAAACATGCTGGAGATTTACCAAACAATATGTCTCATAATCACCTTGTTTATAAGTCATATTATATTTAGAAACCTGCTTCACAGTCTAGCAATTGTCCAAATTGAAAAGCAAAAGCTGTGGTTTACTTATTTGTTGAGGTGGCTGGATTATAAAAGAGATTATTTTACAAATTTACTGGCATGATGACACAAACTCAGCCATTAAATCATGCACTTCCTGCCATCTAGTGAAACACTGCAGTATTACAAGTCTCTGTTGAACGAATGAGTGATGAACTACAACTGCAGCAAAGTTAAATCAGTGGTTCCTCCTTGTGGCAAAGCAAGGTCAGTGCTATTTTTTTTTTATCCGCTTCATCATTTTCCTGCTATTTATAGTCCAAGTCTTGTTGTGAGTGGCATTTTTAAATTGCATGTCCAGCTTGTCATGGATGTAAGAATTATTCGACACCTTTGAGTGTAAGCAAGAGGTGACCTACAGATTGGGATGTCAGCCAAGAGGCTGTTTGACAAGATGAAAGATCTTTAGGGGAGACCGGGGGCAATTATAACATTTTGGGGTTTTGATGTCATTACTCAAAAACCTCTTGAGCTATTTGAATACATTTTCTATGCAGGTAACTTGTATTTGTGTTCTACTTGAATGTTTTTACAAGCAATGTTGGAGTCACAATATCACTTGAAACACTATAAGTCAAATGTTACATCTGCCCCCACCTGCATGGGCGATTGTAACAGCATATGGGGGCAATTGTAACAATACAAGTAATACCTTCATATAAACCACAATAAACTACCAAGAATATACATATAGTTAAAGAAATTTAATATCCATTGGCAGGCATCATCACAGACCATGTGCATAATGAGTTTCATGGTTCTGTCTTGTTTCTGATTGGAGATACTGTATCCCCGGTCTCTACCAAGATTTTTTTATTATTTTAGAAGACATAATCAGTTTCTATCCAAATATTTGCACTTGCACAAAGACACTGGATCCTGTAAGTGCTGCTAATTCTGAAAGGTAGTTTAAAAGAGAACAATATTCCTGATTTTATGAACAAAGTAATGGCAAGTAAAGGTGAGCACAACCTATTTAAATGTCAAAGGTCAGCGTGAAGGACCCAAGACAAAACTCTATTTAATCTCTGCAGTGTTTTGGGAGCCGTTGTCCTGCTCCTGCAGCTGGGATGAAGCCACTTCACTGCTTGTTGAAGAGTACCGGCAGACTCACACGGGGGCCATTAATGTTGCCCCACCTCTTCCCCAGTGCTACCCCGGGAGCCACAAGCTCCATAATGGCTCCCACTCTCTGAATTAATGGCGCTCACCGCCGGCCGTATGAAAAAAAAAAACGGGATTTTAATTATAGGCCTTGGTGGTACCAGAGAGGGAAGCTGAAAGAGGACGGCAGGGGAAACCTTTTGTGCCTCCAGAGGCAGCAGCCGAGCTAATTCATTGGATCCCACTCTTGAGAATTAAGGGTTTTACCACGGGTGAATTAAAATAGGAATTTATCAAACGCAATTAATGTTGGAAAATATGAGTTGTCCCTCTAAAGTCTTATTTTTTTTTTTTTTTTTTA